>CAIGRL010282063.1:0-25332 GCA_903798325.1 Fraxinus xanthoxyloides
TTTTTTTTTTCCGTTTGTTAATTTATTTTGTATTTTTGGTGCATTCATAAACTATAGATTTCTTCATCAATTGATCTAGTTGCACATAGTTTTTCTTGTGTAAAATTAAACTATATAAAAGACTATTTATTTAATTTTATTCAAAGATTCCTAGGCTTGTCTTGACTTCCAAATTATAATTTTAAAAAGGAAAAATTGCAATCATGACATCGAACATTTTAAAATGTCGTAGTTGAAATCCAAATAGAAAGAAACTGATTCGTTGACCGTTAGTTGACGAAAAAATAAAATTTTGACAAAGTTAGAAAGGATAAAATGGTAAAATAATATTTTTTCGTAATAACGCAATTATGATATTTAAATAAAAAATAAAAAATATGCACCCTTCCCCAAAACCCACACCCAGACTTCTTTTTCATCATCATCTTCTTCCCCCCATCCCACCAACCCCATCGAGTCGTCGGCGCGACTGAGAGACTGGACAAGGTTGTGGGGAGAACTAACGAGGCAGAGGTAGAGTCTGGAAATGAGGCTTATTGGTCTCGTTGGGTTTTGGTGGGGCAAGATTGGAGCGCATGGCATAGAGCAAGGGCTCAAATTGTATGCGGCGCTTGCAGCGATGACGTTCAGCAGCTGCCTCCTCGACGGAGGAGAAGTCGTAGAACGTATATGTGTAGATGATGAGGAAGTATTTTTAAATTGATTATTTAAGAAATTTGTGGTGGATCTGAGGGACGACAGGGGTTGATGTCTACGACGGTGGAAGCAGAGGAGGATCGGAAGGAGAATTGAGTTTCTAGGTGGTGCTATAGCGTCGGCCGTTGGTGGTAGTGGTTGTTTTAAGGGGCGGGTGTGAGAGGTTAGTGGAAAAAAAAAAAGATGAATAGTGTTTATGTTTTTTTTTTTGATTTAGTTATTCATAAATTATAATTGTGTTTTTTGTTGAAAAATATAAAGTTACGATTTTATCCTTTAAGAACTAGTCAAAATTATAGTTAATGTTAATTCTTTGGTCAACTAATGATCAAGATAATAGTTTCCTTCAATTTGGACTTCAGTTGCGACATTTTGAAAGACTTAGTATAGTGGATGTCACAAATAAAAGGTTTGAACAAAATCTGTTATTAAATAAAATGTTTGATATCGTGGCTACAATTTTCCTTATTAGAAATAACACTTAAGTCATTTCTGGTGATTATTTATTTGATCCTTAAAAAATAGCAGAAAGTCGTATCTTCACTCTTCCAATGATCTTATCTGAAATAATGATTAAGAAATAATAATTAGCAATCAACCAATGAAAAAATGATAAATTCGTTGACCAATTTATGCGTTACGTGTGTTCTTGCTTCATATGAAGAAATAGAGAAAAGGGTTAACTACATATATAGGCCTCGAACTTATGAGTTTTTTCCATTTTAATACCTTAACTTTTGATCATCCCATGTTCTGAGATTCTCAGATGATTTTTAAGTAGTTCACGTTTCTTCACTCTGATCTACCTATATCCAATGACCATTTATTTAGTACTTTTTTGTAAAGAGAATCAATTTCGAACTACGGTTGGCTCCTAGAATAAATACCTCATGATATTTTAAACTTAATTCGCATGATCATTTGAATTGACAAAAAGCCGAGCTCTTGGAAACTTCTTCAATCCTAAAACACGATGAGTCATTGTTCATTGATAAGAGCTTTGGGGAATTATTAACATGTGTTATTCTTGGTGTCCCTCGTTCGATTGAGCCTTGTTGTATCTTTGATTGATTGAATGAGAGCCCTTCTACACCATACTCTCAAACCACTATTGCTGTCTTTTGTCTTTATAAACCTAGTGGTCCACATCACATTTTACCCATCGTGTTAGAACTCAGCTTTTAAGTGAATTCATGGCTACACAGTAAGTTACAATTAGGGAGTTGTAAAACTAGTCGTATGAAGAGTAGTTGAATTTCCATCGACTCCAACAGCGAATGTAATGAAACATTTAGGCCCTGTTCTCTTTGCTGTTTTCAAGCCGTTTTCTGTTTTCGATTTTCCAAAACAGTGAAAACGCGTTCTCTTTCTTATTTCCGAAAACGCGTTTTTGAAAACAAGTTAAAATTTACAAAGAAAACACAAAACGACAAATTTGTCGTTTGGGTGTTTTCAGTTATAATGAAGCCAAAATTTTCAAAACTTGTTTTGGATGTTTTCAAAACAATTTTTCAAAATGATAAAAAGAACATATTTTCGACAATATCAAAACGGACACTCAAAACACAAAACACAAAATAAATTCAAAACTCAAAACACAAAACCGAAACATAAAGAGAACGGCACCTTATACTTCAACTCAAAAGTTTAGTGATTTCATTTTTCTCCAAAAGATTGGTGATTAACATGAATCTTGACCCAAAGCTCAAGAACTACAATGCNATGATAAAAAGAACATATTTTCGACAATATCAAAACGGACACTCAAAACACAAAACACAAAATAAATTCAAAACTCAAAACACAAAACCGAAACATAAAGAGAACGGCACCTTATACTTCAACTCAAAAGTTTAGTGATTTCATTTTTCTCCAAAAGATTGGTGATTAACATGAATCTTGACCCAAAGCTCAAGAACTACAATGCAATTCAATCCTGAAGAAACCAAAAATTCAGTGCTTTCCTTGAAGTTTCAACTAAAACGCATCATCACAAGATTTATTAATGCTACTTCCAGGAAATTTTGCACTTGTCGTTAAGGAATCACAAGAAAGAAGCTAAACCATTGACTTACAGTTTGAAACTAAAAGGGTATATACCCCATAATATGCCTTTGTTTCTTCTTGGTGTCTCCGGTTTAAATTCCCCTTAAATACCAACACGAATTCACCCCGCACACCTCATTATCAAGCATACTTTCTTTCTTCATTCTTGTGCTAGGAGGTATGCTCCTTTCCTGTCTAGACCAGAAGTGAAATGAAATCTTGAAATGTTCTTACTATCCTAGTATCTTGAATGTGTTCAATGATGTTTTTGTTTGCACGAAATTTGAGATATATTCATTTTTTATTTTGATCGATTTTCGGCTTTAATTAGACCCCAGTTTTGTGTCAAAACATTAGCATAAGTATGCATGAATCCCGCACCCCGGAACACATCATTCTTATAGAGATAAAAGAAAAGTTGTTTTAACTTATCTTCCATGACTTCGATTTTGTATTTTTAAAATGTAGCTTTTAGATTGTTATGCCTTTTGAGCAGTGTAATTTACTGATATGATTTGATTTTGATGATAGAATTGAAGTCTACTGGGCCAAGATTAACCAGGAAATTCCAGTATGCCTAGAGAACAATTGCAAGTGCTTAATGCACTTGATGTAGCCAAGACACAACTCTACCATTTTACTGCTATTGTTATAGCAGGAATGGGGTTCTTCACAGATGCATATGATCTGTTCGCCATTTCTTTGGTGACAAAATTATTGGGACGCATATACTACACGCACGATGGGACACCAAATCCAGGAACTTTACCTCCTGGCGTTTCTTCTTCTGTCACCGGTGTTGCTTTGGTTGGCACACTATTGGGGCAGCTATTCTTCGGGTGGCTAGGCGACAAGATGGGACGCAAAAAAGTTTATGGTGTTACTTTAGTTCTCATGGTTATATGCTCACTTGCCTCGGGATTTTCATTTGGGTCGACTCCAAAGGGTGTTATGGCTACCCTCTGTTTCTTCAGGTTCTGGCTGGGCTTTGGGATTGGTGGTGATTACCCTCTCTCCGCCACAATCATGTCTGAATACGCCAATAAAAAGACACGTGGTGCTTTCATAGCTGCGGTTTTCGCGATGCAAGGATTTGGGATTCTGACTAGTGGAATTGTGTCTCTTATTGTCTCTGCATCATTTGATCATGCATATAAAGCTCCCACGTACGAGGAGAATGCAGCACTCTCGACGGTGCCACAAGCTGACTATATTTGGCGCATTATTTTGATGTTTGGAGCCGTCCCAGCTGCACTCACTTTCTACTGGCGTATGAAGATGCCTGAAACAGCCCGTTACACGGCCCTTGTAGCCAAAAATGCAAAACAGGCAGTGGAAGACATGGCCAAAGTGTTAAATGTTGAAATCGAAGCTGAAGAGGAGAAATTAGAAAAAATAGCTGAGAGGCCAGCAAACTCATTCGGCTTATTTTCAAGGGAATTCCTTCGCCGTCATGGCGTTCACTTGTTAGGCACCACCACAACATGGTTCCTGCTGGACATAGCTTTCTACAGCAACAATCTTTTCCAAAAGAACATATTTTCTGCAATCGGATGGATTCCCCCTGCCAAAAAAATGAATGCTGTGCATGAAGTTTATCGTATTGCCAGAGCACAGTCTCTAATCGCACTTTGCAGTACTGTCCCGGGATACTGGTTTACGGTAGCATTCATTGATATAATTGGAAGATTTGCCATCCAACTTATGGGATTCTTCTTCATGACCGTCTTCATGTTTGCACTAGCTATTCCTTATAATCACTGGACTGACAAAGAGAACAGAATTGGCTTCGTAGTTATATATTCACTGACATTTTTCTTCTCCAACTTCGGCCCAAATGCAACAACGTTTGTTGTCCCAGCAGAAATCTTCCCTGCACGACTAAGATCAACCTGCCACGGCATATCTGCTGCAGCTGGAAAGGCTGGTGCTATTGTAGGAGCATTTGGTTTCTTGTATGCAGCACAGCCTAAAGATCCGAGCAAGAGAGATGCTGGCTATCCAGCAGGCATTGGTGTGAAATATTCTCTCGTTGTACTCGGCTGCGTCAATGCATTGGGAATGTTGTTCACTTTCTTAGTGCCGGAACCGAATGGAAAATCACTGGAGGAGGCATCAGGTGAAAATGAATTGGATGCTGATGAGATCACAGAGCAGACTGCTCCTTCCCACAGGACTGTTCCAGTTTAATAGTCTGGTTAAATTTGTAGTTTGAAATCCTAAAAGAAGAAATTGTTTTGCCAGTTTAAACACTTTAAACCATGTAATTACTTCATTTGCATCTCTATATTGTGGATGTAATTTAAATATTTAATGGCATTTTGGATACATTGTATGTTTAGCTAAATAAAGAAAATAAAAGTGTGCAAAAAACTGTCATTATTCGTGTTATCTTCTTTCTCAATCTTTACCCCCATCTCTCGTCCCCCACACCTAGCTTCGCCACTTCTACTATTGCTTAGCATCCGAGCAGCTTGTAGAGATTTGAGATTCTATATTAAAAGGTCAATCTTATTAAATAAGATAGCACAAATTCTTATAAATTGGTCTATGATTTTTATGTTTATTCGATATGAAATTCTATCTCTTAACATGCACCGCAAGATGGTGGCTCGTTTTAACAAACCAATCTTGAAATCCGTGCTCTCAATTTTTTGTGTCTTAGTAGGATCGAATTGCTTACTGGAGTTTAACGGGCTCTGATACCATGTAAAAATTTAGGGTTCCATATTAAAAGGTCAACCTTATTAAGAGGAATAACCCAAACTCTTATAAATTAATCTGTATTTTTCATCTTTATTCGATATGGGATTTTATCCCTTAACACAGTCAATGAAGAGTCCCCACTGAATGAGTTCCTCTAATCTAGTCAATATACTCCAATTTCTTAAAAAGTGGAAAAAAAAAAAAAAAAGTTCTAATGACGCATTAGGCATGAACAAGTGACAAATACCATTACTAATCCCTACTCCAACAATAGATGAAATACTATTTCAAATGAGAAATCATCTCCTCGCACAAGCAATCTTTTAACTCCTGAAAGTGTGTGTGTGTGTATAATACCCCTAGTATTTAGAAAGGATGTCAAATTATTATTCACTTCGGATCGTTCGAATACTAACAATCCAGATAATTGACTGAAAATTCAGACATTTACTTACCTTGTTCAAATTTTTCTGATACCGCAATATTATTGACATACCTTTTATTAACAAATTAATGCAACCCAAAAAGCGCAAAAGGACGGGTAAGGATGATTGACACGTGGACCGAGATAGACAGTTCCCTTGTGAAAAGTAATGAATTTTTTTATTTCATTTTATTAAACTCAAAGCCTGTTTGAAAAGTGTTTACAAACGTTTTTATTTGTAAATAAATAGAAATGAATAGTGGATATGTGATTAGTACTTGTAAGCCTCATAAATTTATGAATAAAAATAAGAGGAAATTGAAAGGAATGTCCACTTTTACTTGGTCATTTGCAAAAATATCCAAAATTTGTTACATGTTCATTTTGCTAAAATTTAGATCAAAATGCCATTAATGAGAATTTCAAATTCCACCATGAAAACGAACTTTTTCATATAATAATTATAAATTGTGTTAGCAAATAGAAATTTGACACACAATCTATACTATCTATTTGACAATTCATGCATTAAATGCTACATTCTCTCTAGAAGTGGGTCAACAACCACCGATTTTTCATTTTTTTAGTTAGATTTTGGTTGAATCAGTTAGGATTATGAGTTTACCCATAAAAATCAATTCAAATCAGATTTCTACATAAATTTTAGTTGGGTTCTTTTGAAGTGGGTTAGTTCAATTTGGGTGGTTTGCCCATCAAACTCATCACAAACCATTCGAGCGGATCGATCAATTTAAAAAACAAAAATGAAAAATCTTACTACAATAAATGAAAAGCAAAATCCAAAACTATGAAGCCCCAATATCTCTCTCAACTCTGAAATTTTCCCACCTAATTGTCGACTTCGGTCGTCATTTTTCAGTCGACCATGCCGATCGCGAGTCTCCCATAGCTAATCAGTGGTGAATCTCCTCCAAATTTTGCTTGAATTGAGCCAAAGTGTTCCAAAATTTCCCGTCAGTTCTTGAATTTTTTTTGAATAACTTTGTTCTTTCTTTAATTTTTTTTTCATGGACTATTCGTTATTTCACATGATCTATTGTTGATTAATATGTTCAATATTGTATATTCTTTATTACCTTTTCCATGGGTCGGATTTGATATTTTTCTTCATTTGTTGAAATGTGTTATTTCATATCTTGCAAACATATTAGAGAGTTCGTTTGTGTAGTTGTGTTTATCACATTTATTTGTTTAAATATGTGTATGTCAGATTCATTGATTTTTCTTCATTTTTTGATTAAATGTTCACTATTTTTACATTCTTCATTATGCTTCTTTAAAGTTATAATGATATATGGTATCTTTTCAATTTTTTAACAAAAAGTCTGTATCGACCTTGTTTTAATTTTTAACGGTTTAGTAATGTATTCTACATTACCGCCTAAACAATTGGTATTCTAAGGGCCTCATGTCAAACTTTCAAAGTTTTTAACTTTCATCCATGTATTCATCAAGTCATTTTCACCCGCTCGCAATCTGAGTTTTTGAACAAGAAGGGTCAACTAAGTATGAAATAATCGTAGTGCGGATAAAATAATTTGAATAAACTAAATTGACATAAAGCTATTAGACAAGAACACGCATTCAAGATCATCAATTTCTCTACTCAAGTAATTATAGAAGCTATTGATAGAGTTGGTAGAGAATGAATTCATCATGAGGGCAAACTTGAGGAAAAGTAAAAGTTGAAAAAAAGAAGGGGGTGGGAGAAGAAGTTTTAAAGAGGGTTGTATTTAAATTATGGGGAAGAAGTAGAAAGAAAATGCATCATGAAATGGTAGAAGGGAATATCAATCTTGGAAGCTAAAGTTTCTAATGTTGATATTCATGGTATTGTTGTTTAGTTAATAGTCATGGTATTGTTGTTTTCCACCTAGACATCATATGATTCAATTACACCGAGTTGAAATAGTTGGTGTTAATATTTTCTTAATAGACCTTGCGAGGATAATGTGAGGAAAGGATAATTGGTAATCTGCTTTCATTACTTAATGGGCAGAAAGGAAATGAAAGGGGGAGAGAAAATGAAAAGGAAAAGTATTTCCCACTCTACCCCAACATAACATAGGCACAGTGTTAGAGGGAGAGTTTATAGAATGAAAGCAAGCAAATTTTAGGACATGATCATGAATTCTGCCAATTTCTTGCCTTTTTTGCTCTTTTTTCTTTCAGGAAATTATTAGTTTAATACTAGAAGAGAAAAAAGAAGTGGATGCGGTCCTTAGGGGGTTGTAGATTCGTTTTTTGGAATATATTAATTTGAATAATTTGGGGGACACAAGGCAAGTGATGAGTACGGTGGATTATATTGTGTTGACGATGTTGGGGATATGAATGTATGTTCTGATTATGATGATTTTTCGTTGTCCAACACTACGGCTTGTGAACAACATGTCGAGGCAATTGAAGTAGATATTGGAAATGTCAAAGACTTGTCTAGGAAGTCCTCAAATGTGGTCGCAAATCCTCTCTACGTCAATGCTCCACCGCCATGCCAACCTCAATCCCTCAGGGTGAAGATGCCTAGTGCGAGCGCGAGGACTCCTTTCACACTCTCCGATCATAAAAAGGGTAAGAGGGATGTGTAGTTAGGTTAAAATATTGTTGGAGTATAACATTGTGTCTTTCGAAAAAACATTTCCAACATCATTGTGTACCATAATTAGGCACATTTTTTAGTTGATGGTACAATTTTAAGTTTCGATGTAGAATTAAAATAGAGACAACAATAATTTGTTTCAGTAATGACATGTTTTTCAAGTCTTATATTATGTACACATTTACAAACTGTCGTTTTTGACAGTGGAAATATAAATTGTCGAGATAACAGGTATTAATGTCGAGAACAACACTTCAAATGTCGAGAAATGTCGACATGTATAGAACTCTGGGAATCAGAATGAAATCTCGTTTTAGATACATGAACTGTCAAGTGTAAAGATAAACATGGTTCAAATGTTGATAACAACTTTTCAAATAATGAGAACATCATGAAATGTCAAGGTCAAAGTTGAACTAATTGACGGACTGGTAAATTGACAATTAGATTAAAAATGGAATTAAAATAAACCAATTAGATGTACAAGTCCGTCAGTATGATTTCAAACAAAGATGGGTTATAAATCCATTATCATTAACAAAAATCTCTCATTATGAGTATAGTATAGTGTTGACTTCACTAACGTGCTGGTAATAAATACAATTTCAATATTCATATGACAAGCACAAGGTCTAAAACCTATGTTGTCAAACAAATGTCAATTAATTGTAATTACATAGAGTAAGAGTTGGTATGTAGTCTTGTAATCTAATGACACCATGTTTTACTCTTCTATATAAGCATACATGACTTCAAATACAATGTTCAAACACAATTACTTACAAGAAATTCCTAGTAGTGAGAACTTCTTCCACAACTATGTCTTCTTCAATTGAAGTAACTCCTCATATTAATGTTGTTAAGAACCTCTCCACGCCCGGGTCTTCAGTGGACAATTCGATTATCATCAACATGGAAGACGATGAACAATTGTATGTTGTAGGTCCATACATTCCTCAATAGGGGAACCGTTACCGTCAGGTGATTGTTCATCCAATTCCATTTATCAATTTGGGGAAACGAAGGTGAGCCAAACGAACTTAGAGTTGTTGATAGTATTGCCGATTGTAAAATCATCCCAGTCAAAATCCCACCAAACGAACACAGTCTTTTGTTTGACATTTAGTACGTTGATGAGTTGGTCAACAATGTTTGATAAAGTCTCAATGTCGTGGGAAATGTCATCATCATAAGCTTCGACGACGAGGATGGTAATGAGATATCTTCTCCGTCCGTTGTTGAGGACATGTAGATGTTTTCGTACATCGTCATTTTTTCAAATAAGAAACTCATTATCATTGTCATGAGTTATGTTGATGAAGTGAAGTTAATGTAGTTTGATAGTTTACGAACTCCTTGATATGATTTCGAATTTTCGTTGCTTTAAATTCAGTACGCGGCTATATAATGATGTTGAAATCATAATATTAAATTTATATTTTGTATTGTTCTTCGAGTGACTACCAAATGTTGAAATTAACTAAGAAAATAACATAGAAATGCAAAATTATATTATTTATGAATGACGAATTTGATGTTAACATGAATACATAGAACATTCAAGTGCCCAAGTTAGTCAATGGTCTTGGGTTCCTACACGTTTGTCTGTTATGTCTGTAACCACTACACTGTCCACATCTTCACTTGCTTGTTGACCTTTCACGTCTTGATTGTTTACGTTAGGTAGGAAGTAGTCCTGATGGTCTACGTATATCTGGAGACAAAACATGATGAAACAAATTGCATAAGAAACAACCCAATTGGATTCTATTTCAGTTGGATGAATAACTTCGTTGTATGAAGTTTGCGGGAACTTAGTGGTATAGTACGGGGAACACAAGTCATAAAGTGATTTTTCCTTTGATCAAGTTGTTGGGATGCATTTGTGCATGTTGTCTATCGTAGCTGAAACTCTCGACATGAGCATGTGTTACCTATAAGGTGACAGTACACATGTTCGTACCTAGTCCAATCTCTAACACAAGTTCATCTAAGTGACATACTTGTAAAGTTGCATTGGCGTTCTCAATTCACACTCCATTTTTGGTGTCAAGGTACTCGAAAATTTGTTGGATATGGTTCCCATCTTGAAAAACCACTGGCGCATCAACGACCTAATGTTGTCAACCAACAAGGTTATAGGGAAATTTCATTGTCGCCTGAAGATTGAATTAAGAAACTTCGCACTATTGTTCATCATAATGTTGTACCGGTTATCACCGAAATTTTCACGTAAACACGACGATATACTAGCATGTTTCAAATAAGAAGCAGCTATTGGTCTGATAGTTCTAATATGTCCCATTAATTGTTCGAATTTTGATATGCGGTACCCTAGTACTGCACGCTTGAACAAGAATAAGGCATTGCTACTGCTATACTTAGTGATAATATTTTTCTTGATATGCAATATGCAAGCACCGTGGTGAGAAAGCAAGTACAATGTGGATTTTGCTTTCTTAATGTTCTTATTTATGTCTAATATAAACAATAGCCATTATGAGTCATCAACCACATCTTTCAACTTCGTGAAGAACGAATTCCACGATGCATTTATTTCTCTGTCGACAATCCCCTAAGCAATAGGATATAGCTACAAGTTGGCATCTTGAGTTACAGCAACCAATAATGTTCCCTTGCACCGGCCCTTCAAATGACTCATGTAAACAAAAATGAATGGTCTTACGTAATCTTGAAAGCCTCGTATACTCGTTCTGAATGCTAAGAAAATGTATAAGAACATGTTATTGTTTTTGGGTTCAATGTGTGTGACGGTACTAAGGTTTCTCTCATTTAAAACACAGCAGTATGAAGACAGTATTTGAAAACTCTCGTCAGGTGAACCATGGAGCCATTCAAGACCCTTCTCTTTACATTTCCAAGCTTTGTTGTAGTTAATTTGTATATCGAACTTACGTTTGATATCCTCGATTATATCCTTTGAAACGTACGGTTGATTTGCATAATCCAACTGACGCATTATGTGTTGCCCAATTAGGGCACTGGTTGCATACATGCGTGCATTCCGTCGAACATCTAAAAAATGTGTGCTCAAGTATGTACCCTCGAACCTTAAATATATCTGAATTTTTTCATTTTGGAAACTCGTAATAACCAATGATAGTTGGTATCCACACATCATATAGTGAGAGATCTAATATTTTACTTTTTAACCTTGAAATGAAACTTCTAAGTCAAAGCCTGTGGTCGAAGCCTTGTGTGTAATTGTTTCTTGCTAAAGAAGATTTGATTCTCCACAATTTCCCATTGATCTTCCTATTCCTTTGCATTTCCAATATATGGACTTTCTTCAACTAGGCCAACATCCGTGTCTGGAATCATTCGTGACTCTTCTAGTTCGAACACACCAACTACTTCATGTCCATACAATGCATCTTCTATTGATGATATATGATCAATTTTGTCATCCACCTCTTTCTCTTCGACATGATATTGATCCCCAATTATGCAAAATGCTGCTTGTGTGTACCATTGCAAATCCTCATCATCAGCTACATCAGTGACGGGGTACATTCATGTTCGAAACTTTAAATTTTAGGTGGATTCGAAATTCATACTATCAAAATTAAGTTTTTCAAATAATTTATTGACAAGCTCTTCATATCTAATGTCATCAGTGAGGGGGTACATTCATGTTCGAAACTTTAAATTTTAGGTGGATTCGAAATTTCATACTATCAAAATTAAGTTTTTCAAATAATTTATTGACTAGCTCTTCATATCTAATGTCACTTGAAATAACAATTAATGTTATTCGGTTTCCAAACCACTTCCACTCGTCCTCCATATTGATGAATGTACAACCATGCTAGACAACGAATCTCATAATATCTCTCATATTTGCATGTCGTCAACGTAAACAAGATTAACTAATACGAATGCCTAAAACAAACATGCTACTCGTAAGTAATTTGGTCAATGATAAATAAAAATTGTTCCATAGGTTCGCTAAGTTTGTAATATAGTTCTCGACATTTGAAACAATATCAAGAATTATATTTAAAGTGTCATTCTCGACATTTATAAAATGTCGAAAACGATATTTCGGTTAGATACTTTACCATATGCATTTATCATCTTCTTCAACTTCAACCACCATTTTTGTGATGAATTTATTTCGCTATTAATGACATTGTCAGTATATGACAACTATTGCAAATCCATCTATGATAATTATTTAAGTAAAATTGAGACACCATGTTTGAGAAACACAAACCAATAAATATGAATTTGATTTTAAAATACTCCAATAATCTTATAAACATATCTACTAATTGTTTGGAAAATGTAATCATTCATTTCTATCATATATATCACAACAACTATTAAACACAACTTATCAACAAAAATAAGATTTCGAAATTTTTTTACCTTCTATCGAGAATTGTGGATGAGATATTTTTTTCAAATGAAATTATATGATATTCTTATGGATTAGAACTATGTAATTTTTTATTTTTTTTGTGCTAATGATTTTTCTATTTCACCATCTTCATTTCTATCTAAAATCATTAGTTATTACCTATTAGATAATGAAAAGAAATTAACCCATTAGATATTCCTTGCATTAATGTAGTTTCTCATGAAAGCTACTTTTTTTTTTCTCTACAAATTTGTGACAAATTGAAAAGAAAAAGAAAAATTGATTAATTTTTCATTGTATAAAAGATAATTTAATACCAAAATTTGGCCATTTTGCAAAAGTTATCAAAATTACACACTTTTTAATTTAAAGCATGTAATAGACCCTTTTTGAAAATTCCCCTAAAAATAATTTAAGTATTTATAAACATGAGTCAAACATAGACTAACACTTGATAAATATTTGTAAAAGACGTGAGGGACTTCACCTTACTTTTCAAATCATTAATTCCGTTCTTCTTTCTAGTGATATCGACCTTCACCGTAAGAGTTGATGCACCTTGTATGCAAACACTCAACCCCGACCCAACTCCCAAAAAAAAAAAAGGGATTATACCATTTTGTACATCCATTTTTGTCATCCTTGTTGACACCTACAGTGTTGTCAAAAAATCATTAGCTACAAAAATTATCTTTTGTTTAATCGTCCAACAAGAGAATGTCATATAATACCGTGTCAACTATGGTGGAAAATAAAATGTACACCAAACATGATTTAAAAAGAAGAAAAAGGCGCATTAAGAAAGGTCTTTTTATTTGATATAGATGATTTGGATGTTTTGTGATGATGTGATACTCTACCATAAAAATTGGCATCATAACTACAACCTGCATCTATAATTTACACTTCATCCCGCGTATTGTGGGCTACTACTGAAAAAGACCTTAAAAGAATCTGAGGAAAAATAAGACAAGAAGACCTAGACTTTGTCACTTTGATTTAATTAATAATTCCTGCATTTGTTTTCCATTTACACATCAATTCTGCCGCAATGTTTGTGCCTCTTTTGTCTTGGACGAAACTTTTCATGTCGAGCAAGAACCGCACAACCGCGTTGCGCGTATCACGTTTAAAGGTAGAAACTTCGTCCGACTTGAAAAGTTTCGTCCAAGACAAAGAGGTAGTCTATACCTGCATAAGTTCAACCTGAATTCCTGCATTATTTTATGTATGACTGAGCAAGTAAACGTCAAATCAAAAAATCGATTTGTAATCGTTATTTTTATTTTTATTTTTTGAAATCTTTGATTTTGATCCAAGTGGATCCGTTAACTTTTTGATTTTAAATCGATTCAAACGACTTCAAAGTGGTTTGGATTAAGTTTAAATTTTGAAAAATTGTCTACAAAAAAGTTCTGAAATTTATCTATATATTCTAAATTTTAAAACTAAATGCTTCCCTGAAATCCAATATTCAGATTCAATCCTATTAAACTCAATGCCCGATTAGTCAATTATTCATTCCAATTAATTAATTAAATCATACCAAATTACTCATCAGTCTTCACAAATTGAGGATGCAATACCTTCAACTTTGTTGAAGTACTGAACAACTAATTATGAACATTATTTATCGCGCTCCTGTGACAATTGAGTAGATAATTAAATCTAAATTATATATATATAATTTCAGCTCAATTTTCAAGTTAGTTTCCCCAAATTTTTTTATTTTTTATTTTTCGGTTATTGTTTGCTACATTTGATTAGTAGTTGTGTTTTTTGTTTTGATTTGTGCTGGACTCCTTTAAATATTTAGATGATCAATATTTTTTTATATGCGTCTCTATTTTTTGGTTAGCTCACTCGATTTATTATTTATTTTTAAGTACCATTAATTGTTATGATTTCATTCTATTTGTATTGGGCTATTTTATGTCGATAGCTTAACTATGTTTTTACAGCAATTTAAACTAAATAAGTGTATGACTTTGGTTTTTAATATTTGCAGTAGTACTAATATTTATGTTTTAAAGTCAGATTTTAGACTAATATTTATAATTTAATTTATTTGATATCTATATTTTTTTGTTGCTAAACCGTGGTTTCAAATCAAAATCAAATAAAAAAATAGTAGTTTGCCATAAATCATCAAAATCGAATCGTGTTCACCTCAATTTTATTTTCATGTATGGTTAATTTTTTATCTCTTGATCTTGTAATTTTATGATTTTCAAGGATTAAGATCACAATTGCAAACTCAACTATTTAAATCTCAACTTTTTCTGTGAATATTAGTTAAGTGTTAAGTTTAGGTTTGTGCTAGACAAAAGAAAATATGTGATAAAATTTTATAAGTTATGATGTACGTTATTTATTACATGTTAGTATTTTTACAACTTCCATTTAAAACAAATTTATGTTTTCTTTATTCCTAGTATAGAATAATGCTCACTAATCCAATTTTGATCTTCATCATCAAACCATCCAGTTTTGAACGATCAATTTTTCATTATGACAAACTCTTTCTGGGCCAAAATCTAATAGGGAAATAGGACGTGGAAATTACACAGTTCCAAGCATTTCAAATTTACAGTTCAAAAATCAAGTGAAAAAGTTTTGTAACCAGAAATCAAGTATTAAACTAATAATTATATATTAATTATAGCTAATAATTAAATGTATAGTAAATACATTAGATGCGTTTCCTTAAATATCGCAATTCAAATTACCCATTATCTTAACTAAAATTATTATCCAAATCACTTCTCTCTCAAACTCCTCCCCCACAACTCCACACAATATCACCATTCAGTTGCTCCTTATTTCGACCATGTCAACTGCATTTTATACTGCGTATCTCTATATTATCAACATCATCTCTTCCAATTCATTATTGCGTATATCTATATTATCAACATCATCTCTTCCAATTCATTATCTCTTCCATTCATCATCTCGTACATTATCTTTTGAAAAAATTGAAGATCCCGAAGTCGAAGTAAAATGGCAAAAAGAAAGGGTGCAATAAAGAGTCTTTATGTGACCATGATATCCAAATGTGACCAAGGTTTTTCTGAATATGTTGTTTGAATGCATAACATTATCTCTATCTATGACCTTATTCATGTGACTTTATATATATATATATATGTTTGTGATCTGATTTAGTTTCCATTTCAATCTGTGACCTATGTGCACATGAGTACATATATGTGACACATTGAACACATTATATGTGACCTAATTTTAAACATTGTGCAACATTTTCTCTGTATGTGATTCATATGTACTATGTCATTCCAAACAAATTTTTTACATTGTATCATTCCAAATACTTAATGTAGGTCTGAAAATATATATAATACAAAAACACAATTAATTTTCAGGAAAGATTACAACATTAGTGACAAAGTGTGTTTTTACATCGTCAAAACAAATTTAAGTCAAGCACAAAAACGTATATTGATGGGAACATGCTCTGCCTATTTCCTGGATTGCCATGAAATCTTGATTCAACCAAAGTTGATTAACTATTTTCTTTTAAGGCAGGTTTATCATCCTAACGACTAAGAATGTGGTTTTGTGTGTCTGGGCAATATGAGGTTTTCTATTGCCGAGTTCTATTTAGTCATTGGCTTGAGATGTTCTAGATATAGTGATACATAGACGATTGAAAATAAACGGTCACAATTGAAGAGAAAATATTTTTTTTTTCAAGTGGACAGTGTAACACCTGAAGACATCAAGACCACATTTATATCTGCGTGCTAAATACAAGACTTGGATCTTGTTGAAGCCCTGCCAGATAAGGACGTTGCTAGGATTGGAACTTTGTATTTCATCATTGCTTAGCTCTTTCCTAGAGATTACAAGAAGGCTGTTGACCACTTCTTGTTCGTTCTTGTTGAGGATTTCTGCAATGGACATGTTCCCATGAGAGAAGTTACCATTTGAAACTATTTTGGACACATTGAAAGACGTGCATTGAAAGGCAGGATGAGTAGGAGGACTATACACTATAGGCTACGAGGTACGCTGGTAGCCTTTCAGGCATGGATATACAAGACTTTTCCTAGTCTCAATGAAATTATGGTCACAAGGATATCGAGGATACACCACCGCATCAAGAACTGGATGGCAGATGAAGAGCTGACTGCTTCTCGAACCCTAATGTAAACTTTCCAAAAAATGAACCTGTTATGCATTTTATTGTGAATAGTTAATCGGTATTTTTTCTAATCTATATTGAATTGCATATTGAGATTTGTGACCCAGACCTCTAGGAAACTAAGATGGACATGCCGTACATGTCTAGAGTCCAATACAACAAGCCAATTCAACTGACATTTCACCTGATGGTTGGCGAAATAAGAGTAGGACGGAAAGGTCAACTTACCATGAGGGTACGAGTGGGAAGTCAGGTCCATCAAATGCAAAAAAAAATAAAAAAAAATCATCATCAATTATCCTATTAACGGACAGTAGAATTGGACATGCTAATGTCTTCGACAACGATCATGATTTCATTGATCCTTCACCAAAAATGGTATGAGACATCTTCCCACGAAAATCCCCGACTAGTGAAGGTCCATTAGCTAACTCTCCTTTTCCAAAGGAACAACATTCACAAAAGGCGTAATGGGGTGATATAAGTTGTTATTGAAATCAGTTGTGTTTTGATTTTGCAAAATATTTCCATTATTGGTCACTAATCAAAATTTTCAGGTCATATATCATTTAACTCAGGTCACCATTCATGTAGTTGTGTTTCAGCTTGCACTATATGTTTATAGTTGGTCACATATCACTATTTTCATGTAACATATAAGATTATTTTTTTGCATTTTCAGGTGTTTGAAGAGTTGAGACGAGAGCTCGGTATACAAATATCTAAATTTAAGTCAAATAACAAAGTTTTGAACGTGTAGCTTGATGACATCTGGTCATAGATGTCATCTCTGAAGGCTGAGAAGACAACAAAGACGAATTACATTGTCCAAATGTAACGAAAAATAAAAAGTGACTTGATAAAGATCATGACAAATGATAAGTGTATTCTATACACTTATTCTAGGTTTTAAGTAACAAAATTCTATAGTTCTTTGATAAAATATAGCTTAATTTATGTTATATTGTGTTTAATAGGTAAAATTCATGATTTGATGAAGAATTGAGAAAATAAGAGGAAAAAAATGCGAAATCAAAACTACGGCGACTAAATTGCAACATACTCGGGTCCGATTACAAGACGGTGAATCAAGAATATCAATGGTCAATTGGAAGTGAAGAGAAGTCGGTGGAATGAAAAATTATCATGCACGCATAAAAAGTTCAGGGACCAATTCATAAATTGGTCCTAAAACGGTAAAATCTTGCGTACGCATAGGCTTCCAGGCCTTGCATACACACAAACCCATTATGTAGTTATTGAAGTTGAATTGTGTTTATTGTGCATATGCACAAAATGAACCATGCTTACACATGATTCATCCCGAGGAGAAAAATTACTTTCCTTATTTTGTTTCGTTTGACTTTGGTATACAATTTTTTGGTACTTTATATATACCATAGGCTGTCCAAAACGTGGGAGGATCTTGTTATCATTGTTTGAGAGAGCAAGAAGCATTATTATATTCAACAAGCAAGAATTCATCGTTTAGGTCGAAGATTAGAAGTGAAGAATTGGAGTTTTCAAATTCTTCATCTTTTTCCTTGTCTTGCGTAATATCTTTTCTTATTATTTTGTGTGAATTTTATATGGCAATGTTAGGCTAATTTTTTTACGTACTGGATGGATGATGAACTTTATTAAGCGTTAATTTCAATTCAAAACTCGTTAATTTAATTATTTCTTGTGTTCTTGATTACTTATTCATGTTTTTTCATATGATTGTGTTGTATTAAACATAAGTTTGATATTTCTTGGAAGATAATATTAAATAAAATTGGATTATTGATTGTCATTAACTTTAGAAAACACAACGTTATACAGGTCGATTGGAAATAACATTAATTGGGGGATTCAAAAATCCAATACATTAATCAATATTTGATTAAAAAAAAAACATCTTTTTGTTGCTTTCCTAGTTAAAAGTAGTAGAAAAATTAATCAAACTCTTTTGTGTTACTATTAATCAATTTAGTGATAACTAGTACACTAAAGTTAAACATTATTCATCGTTGGACTATAACTCACAACTCACTTTATGATTACTTGTCAACGATCTCGTACGGTTGCACGGTTCAACCAAACAACAAACATGAAATTTCTGTCCGAATCTATGTCGGCCATGATTTCCAGTTCAGTGGACAAGATTTTGAGACGGTTCAGTGACAACTCAAGTGATTATGGAGTTGGAAATACAGAAGCTCACATTGTTAGAGTGTCTACTAAGACCAATGAGGTAAGTATATTATATTTTCACATTTCTTTAATGACCAAAGTTTTATTTAACATTTCAAATATTTTCCAATTTAATTTACAGGTGAAAAATATAGAATCAAACGTCGACAGGGAAGGGAAGGGCAAGATGATGAAGAGTTTTCCATTTAATTTTCAAACACCGTCATTTGATTTGGGGGTTGGATCTACACAACTCGATGTTTTAAATTTCGAGAAAATTCAAAAGCAGAAAGATTCTGTCATATCTGATGTCACGGAAGCCACAAAGAATGTTGATACAGAGGTATCCACAAATCTAGTATCATTCACCTTGTTTGTAATATATGTTACACATTGGTGACAGATATTTACTGTTAATAGGTCACATATCACACACATACTTATAAAATAGGTCACAGACAGTTCGTTTGCTAGATGTTCAACTTAATAAATGTATATAAACTAAGATGCGACATGTTACAACAATATACATGCATCAGCTGCTGTTGAACCAACTTCCAAATTACTAGTTAAGCAGGTTTCAAAGGCTGCGAGGATATTGCAGTTTCCATTCGATGCTGGAGAAGGGAAGTTGTTCAAGCATGCTGACAGTGTTGTTGTTATAAAAACCATGTTGAAGATGTTGACAGATCGGCATTCTTTGGTTGGTTTTAGATAGGGTACAAAACAAAAAATAGGTATGTACATTTTGTATTTATTTGTAAATGTTACTCAAGAACTAATGTAACATAGTAACTTAATCTTCAATTTCGATTATAGGGAAATGTTTAGCGAAGAGGACGATCTTATCAATCCACTTTTGTTATTGGTTCATTCCTAGTAGGTCATAAGACTGGTTTTACCAGCTTATAAATTCAAAGTTGTCTCTGAGTAGAGCAGTATGATTACATTTTTGAACTCATTTAGGTTACATTTCATTGTTAATCAGTCATAGAACCTGGGCAATGGTCAGAAATAGTAAGATACACTTACCAATTCATCATACACAACTCGTAGTCCATATTCACAGATCATATAAATTGGTCTCATACGTTGTTAAGATAGCCCAGTTCATACAAACATGTCACATATCAAATTGGATTTTGGTCACAGAGTCATTTTTATGCAAACTATATGCCATCATACTTGATTCTTTCCTTTTTATTGAAATAGCACATGGATGTGTGCTTTTATTACATTCGTCAGGTAGCAAAACTTGGCAAAAAGGTAATGTACTAAGCTACAAAGACAAACTCTTGGTTCTTGAATAAGCTCAAAGACATACCTTGCATTCAAGAATGATCTTAATGTTTTGATGTCGGAGTCCAGACTGATTGAAGTTATAACAGGTAACAACTTACCTTTCAGTACACCCTGGGCCGATCTTGACTACGTGTTCATGCTAATCCTACCTACCAATAAAGCACATTAGATGCTTGGTATGCTACAATTCAGAATCCATACCGTGATGGTGTTCAGTTTGGTCGGTAAGAGCTACCGTGACTGGAAGGTTGTATAAGGAATTGAGTCATAGGTGAAAATTTTGCCTACTCTAATAAATGCTCTGGGACCATAGAAAATGAACTCTGATTATCATGAACAGGCTACATAGACTTGAATGTGATCATCGATGATACCCTAAAGAAGCAGACGCTTGGGAAATTTGTGACCAAAATTTCAAAGTGTACAACTTTTAAAATATTTTCATTCATAACAAATCTTTTTATGTTGTTCCTCAGTAATGATTGCAAGATATTCATGATTTTATGTGCCTCATACATCCTTCGTGAAGGCAAACATTCCATAAGATTGAATTTGATGTCGACAAGTGTAGACTGGTATTGCCACACTGCTCTACCAACATCTGGAGATTTATGTAAAGCAAGGAAGTAGCCTAAAGAGGTGGAGGAGATTGTTATAGAGTGAAACTTGAAACTATATTTGTAAATGAAGTTGATGATTTTGTAACTTTTATGAATATTGCACTCCAGATATTTGTCTTTTTAATATTTTATGCTCAATGAAAGTGATTGTAATGAATATTAACCAGTGGGTGTAAGGTATGATTTTATTTTTTTTTGGAAAAATATTCTAAATTATAAATTGAATTAAAAAAGGCAATCACAAAAGAGAAAACAAAAAGGTCATCTCATATTTTAAAATTTGTAAAGATAAAGAGAAATAGAACTACTTAAAGAAAGAGAAGTATAAAATTGAAGAATGAAAGCTCTGCTCATTTACTACTCAAGTAGAGATGCCTCAACTAAGAAGTGATTTTTTCCAGTGTTCACGAGCTGTAGCTAGAGCTTGAGATATCATCTGCTCAGACAATGAAGCCCCATCATCTATGTTACTATTGGTGGCTGCTTTTCCAGCAATGATGCTGCCATCAGTTTCAAGAATCATCCCTCCACCAACAATCTCATCAAGCATAAAAGAATCAGATCCAAGTTCTCAAGTGCCTCCCTTTGTTCAACATTGTTCTTGAGGATAAGGGTAACTGCATTCAAGAAGCCATGTAGTACAGTAGCTAGGATCAATTCATTTTCATCATTACCCCCCGTCACAAAGAATTGTAAGTCTTGAACAAACCGATAGATAATAATTTTGTTCTCCAACATTGCAATCTCAACTTCAGTTTGAGTTTTAGAAAAGACTAACTTCTCAAAAGCTAGCTTCGAAATGTTGGTTGGCCAGTCATCCGAATAATACTTAACTATAACTCTCTTTCCTTCAGAATCCAATAAAAGTATGTTCTTTATAGTTGGGAAAACTTTGCAACATATTTTAGTTAATGATACTTCATTTTTGAATTAGGGTACATGTTATACTTCATATTGTAATATGGACATGTCATATTACACATGCACAGACTAATCAATCAAGTTGATGCTAATTTCCTAGCAATTTCAGATTATCACACATACATGTATATGTATACACGTTTTGCAAAACAACACTCTAGTCGATAGGATTCAAAGGTTTTTTTAAAATTGTTTCCGAGTCAAGTCACATATTTCAATTAAAAAAACATAAGCTTGTGAAGTACTAACACATCACAATTTCACATGCACAAGTCATTGACTTATCATTAACTATTAAGATACAACTAGCTAGAGGTTACATCCCAATTGCACAGTTGAAACGACAATAGACAGTTTTAATTGCAATTGTGTTATTTCAATGAATGTTTCAACTACAATAATGTGATCTAATTTTATCGTCAATTGATTTCTTATTACCGATATTCTTCTCTCTGTGATTTTAGCTTAGTGAGACCAAACTGTAGCATATCCTACAGTTATTCTCCACAACGTCCAAATTTGATTGTTGGTTTCCCTTCTCTAGATAATCTCTTGCTCTTCTCAATAGGTCTCCCAGAATTCCTTTTCTGATTAGGAGCTAACACAATTTTGTCTTGTACTTCTTTAGGCACTGTCTATTCAGTTGGGTTTCCAACAAGATTTATAGAACTTAGTACGCATTTTGGTATGCATCTTTTTTGTAATAATAAGAAAGTAAGCATATGGATTCCTCTTTGTATTTGCAATTACAGCTAATGCGTGCGAACACGATAACAAATCAACTAGTAACATCATGCACGTGCATGTATGTTGCTCAATATCAACAACAAAATTGAATTTTAATCACTGACAAAAAATATTGTTTGGTTGGCAGGAGAAACCTGCAATAATGTAATAAGGAGAAACCCGCAATAATGTAATAACATTCAAAGTATATGTTAAGTCAAATAGATAAAATATCATGTCACAGTTATGTTTACAGAACTAAGATTGTATAGTTTGTCACAATGACTCTAGCAAGGTTACAATAGAGTAATTCTTGGTTGCCTTTGTGACCACGTTGATTGATTCTACTATGTTCGATTTCATTGTAGAATATTTGTTTGCAAACATGTGGAATTAAGAACCTAGCATGACTATTAACCTTCAGTCCTGTAATCGTACCAGGATTCTTTTTTGTTGGAGTATGTAGAAGAAGCTTGGTATCTTACCGAATGAATAGATCGGATCACCCCTAATCATTTTCAATGTTCGCTCGCGAGATCTCCAAGCCTTAGAATGATTCATATAAATCCCATAAGTATCTAACATATCACTACATATATCATTTAGATTGTATATAGTATGAGATGATGTTTACTTGTACTGGATGCAAGAGGCACAACTATAGTTAATACTTTCATGTGTGACCGCAACACTATATTTGAAGTACATGTGTGACTATCACCAATCTTCTTGATCTTAAATAGATCCATTTTACCCAATTTTAACGATCTGCATATCCAACTATATTCATCATGTGAACACCTTATAACATATTCTTTCTTGTTAGATCGTACAATCATAAACTGAAACATGATCTGTATGGGAAAAAACGATATGCACAATTTCAAAATATCCTTACCACAGAAGACCATTCCTTCTTCTACCTCTCTAGCATCTACGACAGATACAACTGTGACTTTGGTCTTAGACATGTCAGATGCCATGCCTTATAATGCACACGGCTCTCTACTAGGATGCGGATTAACTGGCACCGTGATAAATGGTTCATCAATTTTTGCATCAGTTACGTTAATGATTAATGGGTATTTAGCACGTTCATGATCCATATCCTTCAATAGAATGTACGATAGCACGTTACTGTCATTTTTTTATTGGAGGCAAATCATCATTCAATACAAACTTCAATCGGACTGTTACCTTCGTAGGATCCAAACCAAATTCTGTCATAACTCTGTCGACAAGGTTTATATAACTGCAATTATGATATACCAACGCCAACGATAATTGATATCCATTCAAC
This sequence comes from Fraxinus xanthoxyloides, assembly GCA_903798325.1. Classification (NCBI taxonomy): domain Eukaryota; kingdom Viridiplantae; phylum Streptophyta; class Magnoliopsida; order Lamiales; family Oleaceae; genus Fraxinus; species Fraxinus xanthoxyloides. The sequence goes on from CAIGRL010282063.1 coordinate 24,089, forward strand.
AAACATACGTGCACATACACCGTTTATGCATATTAAAATTAATATCAATATTGGCCTCGTGATGAATATAATACATTTCACAGAGTTAATATAGGAAGGGCAATAATGAAATACACGTAACATTTTCAAACAAGTCACATATGACTAAAATTTATATCACAATAGGTGAACCATAGGTCACAATTCATTCTAAATAGTTCACATATTTTTCTTGAAGTTCTTATATATATGCATGTTTTGGCAATGGTAATTAGATTGATCTTATGGATGTAAATATTATTATTGCATGTATCATGGGGGCACTATATGTTATAACTCATGATCTCAAGTTGTAGAACGCATGGGCTTCGAGATATTGACATTCCTAATCATAGTAGATGTTGACTATAGATGGAATAAACTTATACAATTGATGTATAAATGTTTGGAATAGGCATATAAGTTGCTATTCCTTTTTTCACTTTGATTGTGATGAACTTTTGTTTTTGTACCAGAGTTTCATTGAGACAAATTGAAGTCCAACAACGAATGAATAAAAGGGAGAAAATCACTCTTAATATTTGAAAGGATGCCAACTAGTTATTAAAAGTATATGAACTTTCATTGAAGGCATATAACTATTCCTTTTGTGAATAGTTGCCTTATTGTTTGATATGAAATGACACGTATTGGAAATGAATAGTACTATCTTGTGACATGTCACAAAACTGATAGGTTGTATACGTTAAAAGAAGTTCCAACTCTTGTACATCAAGATGCTTAGCCTTCTTCAAAATTGTATTATAAGGCACTAAAACTTGTGTATAGTTATGTGTACTTATATTGCTCTATTTTGATATCCAATTGCCATAACATATTGACTTCATTCTTGGAACCAATTACGTTGGTATATGCTTTGAAAGTATTTCAAACCCTAAAATCGTGTTTGGGTATATGTGTTGATCTTGATCAAATTGTGTATGATCTAATTAAAGATAGTTGACTAGATTACATTACGGGATACAACTTGGAATGAAAGTGTCTTTCATTTGTGTTATTTGTGAGTTGGTAACCTTAGATAAGAAAGTGCTTGGACTTTCACAAAGCATTGTCGTTCCTAATCATTTTTTTGATGGAATATGGACATTGTCTAATTGATAGATGAATTGAACTTTAAGGAGTTGATGAACTCTTAGTTCAAGACAACCCAAAATTGTCGGATTATCATTAATGCTTCCAAATTTATATGAAAAGTTCAAGATTTG
>CAIGRL010282067.1:0-12059 GCA_903798325.1 Fraxinus xanthoxyloides
ACAAGTTTTCAATAAACGATCGTGAATCCATTTGTCAATAATAGAAATTGAATGTTGAAGACTTGAAGTAGAATGTAGAAATGTAGAATTGAGAAGTGAATAAGATTATGTAGTAGTGTATAAAATGAATAGTAAAATCAAGATGATAATATAAGAAAAAATGTATAAGGGGATTATATAGAATGAATAATATTGTCGATAATGATTTGTAAATGGTAGAGAATATATAGAGAATGAGAGATTGATATTGATAGTTCGGTGGAAAAAAGTGTTGTAATGAGTGGGTATTTATTGGGTAAAAAATTAAAAATGAAGGAAAAAAAAATTAGATATATAATGACCAAACGGTCACTGAATTTTTTATCGACCGTTCTAGTCACATGTTTTTTTAAAAAAATTATATATACTTCGGAAAGACACGAGCCGAGCGGCTCGTGGCTCGCAAAACGAGCATCTCGCCGAGCGACTAGTCTTAGCTACTCATTGCCCTATACAGTACAAGCAGAGCAGGCGAGTCGACGAGCCGCTCGACTCGATTACCACCTCTATGTGTTGTACCCAAATGCTCAAAGTTTCTTCATTCAATGTGTAACAAAATTAAACGTGCAAATTTCTACTTATGTTATAACCAACAAAAATTATGACTACGGCTCCATTAAATCCAAATTCGTGTAAAGTTTAATGTTTTTTGGGTTCATAATACACTTCCTTTTTTTGTGAAAAGATAGGTGTCGAGTATTATTGTATTTTTGGTTTGCTGCCTATTGTCGTTGCGCCATTAGTGTGAAGTTGAAATTATGCCATTGCAATCCTTACCTGTTCCATAATTCATACAAAACCATCTTAATCAGTTTTCATAATGTTTTTGTATTACAAGATATCATGTCAGCATCATTTTCTTGAATTTCTCCAAATTCCACCCACCATAATAAAAAATATGAATCAATGAAGAGAGTGATTTGGAAATTTATATATATAATATATAGACGTATCATATTTTCAAAAGGACGAGTAAGAAGCGAACATTAGTCCAAGAAGTCGATGTACAATTAACAATCTCATCAGTATAGCAAGTTTCAACGACGATCATAGATCAATCGAGAGTATGCCCAGTAGGCATGGCCTAATGTCCCATAAAAAACTTTGGTACACAAGACATATCGTGTCAGCAACATTTTCTTGAATTTCTCCAAACTCCATCCACCATGATGAACTTATCAAGAAAGAGATTTGGAATCTCAAGCCATCAAATGTCAACCAACAATAGCAAAATAGGGAGGTTCAAAGTGAAAAAGATACTATGTAAAAGTTTGTTCCTACTAATCAAAGTCCCCACATTATGACAAATCAAGAACTTCTTACCCCCATTGCAGGAATCTTGACATTATTGACGTCTGACGTATTAATGGGCCATCATTACTTTTCCTCCATTAAGAAGAAATCGTGTAGGGTCGGACGAGCAAAATCGAGTTGGCAGTTTAGTTCGTAAAATCTAGTTCAAAATGATAAAGAAGATCAACTCTTTTAGTACATATAAGGGGATTAAAAAACTATTCCTTTTATCGGAATATTTGACTTTTCGATAACTACTTTTTTAACTTTTCTTGGGGAGTCGATAGAATTTGACGCAACATTAAAATCGATAATAATGTGAAAGAAAAGCGTTAATTTCGCCTTTGACAAAAAATGAACCTGCACCTTCCATTTTTTCAAACACCTCGTTGTTGGTGTACAACGTAGTTCTTGATATAAACTTTTCAACTCTTTCACATTTTTTCGTCTATTTAAGATCAAAAGGTTGAAAACTAAAAAAATTGTCATTTTATCCAATGAACAGCAAATCGATATTCTTTCGGTGTTTAGTTTAGTCAATGGTACCGTACCAACAAGATTGACTTCCTCCCTTTGTTCGTTAAGTTGGGATTCAATAATCACATAAATGAATCGAAGCTGTGCTCTATGCCTCTTTAACTTCTTTTTTCAACCTCCCTTGCCTGCTTTGATTCTTGTGCTTGCTTGTGGAACATGTAAGTCATTACTGGCAAGGATCTCGAGTTCAAATTAACACGAGAGCGGTCTCACATGTGATCTATTGTGAGTCGCTAATTATAAATAAAATATTTTATACAGGCGCGTGCGACTTTCAAAAAGTAATTTTATGTACATGAGAAAAGATCGTAACAAAAATTGAAACCAACATTCAATAGACGGAAATGACGTAAACACCGAGTATAACTCCATTGCTACCTTTATTGAGATCATTAAAAAGCTGGATTCTGTAGTTTCTTTTTAGTTCCATTGATTTTGGACCATCGATGTTGGGTATTTTAAACCAACCAACTTTTTGAGTTGCCTTCTTTTTTTTTTTTCTTGTGAACTCCACTAAATGATTCAAATTCAAATGATGAAACATCCATCTTCGTAGCTGAAAATTTTAAAACACATCATGTGTGATAGAAATTAAATTCTGATTTTGTATCAATGGGGGCAGTCCACACATTGTGGACCATAAAGAAAAAAACAGTATGATGACTTACCTACTTGAGGTTGCTTTTACAAATCATAAGAAAAAAAGAATACCTAACTTTTTTTTTGAGAATACGAAAAAATATTTAATTATGTAGTAATGAATCTAACGCAATGATCAAAAATTATTCAGGTAGTCGATCGACACTTAGTGTGTTCTTGTTTTTAAAGCTACACTATAAATCATTCAGGTCAAATTATTAAACAGATTTTTCATATATTTTACACTAGTTCAAGCCAAAAAGTTTTCCTTAGTTTTTCGTCACATATATCCCACCAAACTATCTTTTGAAATAGTATTTCAATTTACTAGTGACGGTCCTTATTCTAATGTCACGAATGGTAGGTCGAGACGGATATTCTTTAATAGGATTTAGTACATGTTCGGTTCAACTTAATGAAAATGGTTAGGAGAAGCCGATTAATGTCTCGTTATTCCCTCAAATCAATTTGCTAGATATTCAAAATTTCTTGCCAACTACTTTTGAAGTTTTATAGCAACTTAAATTTACTATTTCTTGTTGTGTAGTGATGATTTAGATAATGTGTACAAGCATCTTCTTGTTCCTATACAACACTTATTGATTTATCTAATTTTTCTACTAATGCTTTGGTCAAATGCGTCGTTTTCATTTGGAATAAAGAAAATATTAAGTATAATTTACATAAAAAAAAAAATAAAATATTTTCAACAGAAATGCACAAGAATACTCACAATGTGGTGGGCCCCACTATGTATTTATAAAAAAAAAATCGCAAACCCCACATGGCGTGAGTGTTCTGTGAAATTTTTGTTGAATTTACTTCTGTACATGAAGCACCTCTCTTTCCAAATGGATTCCAAGTTTGCATTATTATTTTAAGTAGACAAAAGAATTGTGTTATTGAGGTTATATAGTTAAAAGTCACTTGCATGTACAATGTGCAGAACCACGTGTACAAAAATTGAAGGTTGATGATTCATGGTCGAGAAAATTGATGAAGAAGTCAAATGCTCATCCATTCAAAGGTCAAGTATCCTATCAAGATTTAATTTAATGCCAGAATATTCAATACTCTCATCATACTTGTCCATATAATTGAGGTTTCTTGAATCAAACCTCAACTTATTCATATTTTTTTCCTCCATCTTTTCTTCTTGTTATCTAATTTTAAACATATTTTAGCTTAAATTCTAGTCTTAATTTTTACTCATAATTGACATGAAAATAATTGAAAAAATTGACCATTTTAGGGTTAAATTTTTTGGCAGAAATCATAGTAAAAAGATGACTTTTATCCAGGGATTTATCTTAACTTGGGGGTATGTATGTTTCATTTTCTCATCCAACTCTGCTGACTCTATTATCCCATTGTTTATTGTCTCTTTCACTCATTGCCATTTTTTCATCTGCCACATTATCCTATCGTGTCAACTACTTCATTGTGTTGTGTAAATCGGTACCAAACTTTGTGATGAACTTATCTATGTTGTTTGTCCATATGTGTGTTTTTATGAGACTTGATGTTGTCAAGAATAGTTTTGTATAAGTACGGTACTTTTTCCGCAAAACACACCTAGACGGAAGGGAACGAGGCGTACATTCGCTTGCGATGAGGTGAATGTGAAAAATCTCGGAGACAACTACAATACGTTGAAGTTTCTTACAGATGTGATAGTAGAGGTCTCAAAGGAGAATGCGAAAATTCTCAAATTATGACAATCGAGACTTATAAATATTTTGTTTCGAATTGAGATTAATTGTGATTAAGTTCTTGAATTAGTAACAAGGCCCAAGGGGCTGACCCCTAATGCAACAAATGGTGCACAGCATCTCATAAAAATAGAGGTGAAAGAACCCAGGCCAAACGAGTTTCTTTGGACGTTTTTATCCTCATTTGGCAATGTGAAATGACCATATACCCCCTTTACATCTTTAAAATAACCCCAATGTAAGAAGCCCTAGCCAGTCAGTTATGTTTATATGTAAGTTTGATTATCTTTGTGATTCTATATTTTTTTTTTAATTTATGATAATATTGATGAATTAATTAGTAGTACAATTTTCTTATTTTAAAAATAGGATAAACTAAAAAAATATAGATACTCTAAAAAAAATTTCGAGTACGAAAGATTTTACTGAGTGAACCAAACATAAAATAAAATTTAAATGATGAAGGCAAAATCGAGAGTGAAACTAACTAATTTAATAAAAGGTAACAAACCTCACATAAATTTATCTAATGCAAGTTAAATGCTAGCTTAGAAAATATAATTCAAATTTACTATTACTTTTGTATCACCCATTCATGCTGATACGATCCATCGACTAAATTTGGAATTTGTAAACTTCACCCAATTACATTCATGTAGCATTTGACTTATGTGTGCTAGCTAGCGTTGGTACCAATTTTGTCTATTTCCTTTACGACTTCCTATTGAAGACCGCTAACTAGATTTGAAACGGACTATATCTTTTGAATCAAATACATTCTTCTATCATCTCGTGTCTATCTCGAACCCTGTTTCACACTCCGAGATTATCTCTTATTAACGTGTGAACATCAGCCTCTCGAGCACGGGCTTAGGTTTCACCTCAGTGGAAAAAGAAAATGGAGCGCGTAACAACACATCTTCGTACACCAAAGAATTAAGAGATTATCCGTGTCCAAAAGGCACGGAGAATGCTCCAATTGATAGAATTTTTTCTTTCTAATCCTGACATTAAACTAATTTGTTGGGTTCTTAAATACTATCAAATTCAATATTAATTTACCAATACAAAACTTACATATCTAAAACTTTTGTTTCTTATTCAAATTGGCAAAGCATTGTTGAAAATTTGAATGTTGAGACCAAAAAAAAAAAAAGGGTTTTTGGTCCTAAATAATTTGTAAGGTATATATTTTGTCCAAATAAACTACTTATCTAGTGGTCCTATTGACTTTATCCATTGTTGTTGTTACATGGCCATTTTTAATGTCTACTAACTTCCAAATGTTATTTTCATTAGCAAGCCAACAAACTTTATTATTTTCAAATAAATGAACATTTTTTTGTCAGTTTATGACAAGCAAAAGTCTGCTTCATGTCAAAAGGATGAAAACAAATATTTGTTAGCTTGTGGACCAATAATAAATCTATGGTATGACAAGGGACCTGCCAAATATAGACATGTCCCCCTTTTCTTTGATGCTGATTTTTTGTACAATCTAAATTATATGTGGACTAAAGTTTTTTGGTTATTTTTATATTGAGAATATAGGTTTAAAATTTATACTTTTTTTTTTTTTATACTCAGGTGTCAATCTTCGACGATTAATCCTAGAGTCTATGCTTTGGCCTTTCAAGACGCATACCAATAAATCGTGGGATGTGTCCCAAACTGACCAGGGTCCAAGAACCCCCCACTCATCTGCCAAAGTACCGAGCGAGTCAACATATGTTGGACCAATCATTGATTCATGACAATAGCTCTTTTAATTAACCCTAAAAAGAGAAGGAAGTTGGAAATGTAAACACATTTATTGTTGAATTCACTTGATCCGATTGGACGGTATTTTAAAAATTCATTTAGACAAGCCGATATGAAGTAGTAGAGAAACAATAGATAATGTTTAGAACATTGTTTGGATTAAGAAAATTTGTTAGACAGAAGGACTCGATAAATAATATTTTCTTTCAAAATTCTGACATGATTTTATTTTTAAAAAAATAATAACTAACACCTAGATAACTGTCCATGTAATGTAGTGTACTAATTTTGGACTTTAAGTGTCTATTTATTGTATATTAATACCATGTAGATCGAAATTTTTTTCAATTTTACCCCACCTAAATACAATCCATAGAATGCATTGAAAATGCTCTTAAACACCAACCAAGAAGCTAAAGATCTCAAATTTTATTTCCTAATCATACCATTCAAACATATTAATAATACATTTTCTTCAATTCTATATTATACTGTCAATTAACTGTTTTTGTCGTCTAAGCCTTCATTTGATTTCCCTTTTTTTTTTTAAAAAAAATACATATTTCTCTATTCTTTTCAATTACACAATTTTCAATAAAATAATATTACACGTAAATCCAAAACTTTTCTTTATTTTTTAACCTCACATTTTTCATTAATCTACTATTCCAAAATGCATTATACACAAAAAAAAAATAAAAAAATAAAAAATAAAAAAAAATAAGGCACTCAAACATGCCCTAATAAAGAATTAGACAAATTATTAAGTCATTTCAATGTATTTGTGAGTTAGTCACTAAGCCTCCATTCAGAAAGGATTTATAAATGGTTTAATGTATAAATAAGTAGAAATGAGTGATGAATAAGTAAATAATATTTTTGGATCCACCGAAATATATGCTTAAAATTGAAGTTTGACCATTTATAAATAATTTATAAATTTTGTCAATCGAAACCTCAGTGAGAAAAGAAATGTCTCACACATGAAAAAATGGAAATATACACGGCTCATGGGCCAATAGGCCCAAAGATAGTAATACTTCCATGATGAAGCCTTTCAAATCCCAAAGAGAGGAGGAAAAAAAATCAGAAAATAATTGAACGACAAACTATACGGCTCAAGTGGCCGCTACAAAAAGAAAGCCGACTCATACCCTGTCTAGTAATGAGTTGAAACCCTTCGCTCTCGCCCTCGACCTCAGCCTTTAAACTCCAGGGGCAATTGTAAAGCTAAGAGAAGAGGTTTTTCATACAAGCTTAAGACTTGAGGAAAGCAAGTCAGTACTTCATTCTTCATCTTTGTACTGTAAAAACAAAGACTCTGGGAACATTATGTATATCACTTGTTGGACCATGAGGTTCAGCCCTAACTCTTAAAATTCCAAGAAGGATAGTAAGTAATCCTCACAAGAACATTCTTTGACAACATACACTCATTTTCTACTTCATAGTTCCACTCGATATCATAGATATTAAATGTCGAAGTCAAGAGCCACAGATTTATTTTACAAGGACTTTTCTAAAAGGAAGAACACCTTTATTAGTAACTAAGATATAGAGTTACCCGCTTAACGTTAACATTTGGCAGTTTAAGTCTCCAATCTTTCTGTTTGCGGCTCATTGGCCTGCCTTTTGCCGAAGGGTCTCTGTTTTCCTTCACATCTGCCATCTTCCAGACACAGCTTCCCGATTCTGTTTCAATGGAGTCAAGAAAGTACACTCCAGTCTTTTCTGAGCATTTAGCATCTGAATCTTCCGTATAGCTTACCATCATTGGCATGTCTTTGAACCTCGACAAGTCATCTGGTACTCTCAGTAGCCTATCTGCACCTGGACTTGATACCTCCACAAGCAAACAAAAGTCAATTTAAGTGAGAAAAAGGGAATGTAAGAGTGATTTGATACATTGTATTTTCATTTCAAAAGGCATGAATTGCAAGGAAATTTAAATCGCCAAACCAAAACAAGTGAGCATTGAAAATCTGATAGTAAAAGGCATGAGGAAATCAAAATGGTCAAAACAGAAAATGTTGGTTATTTGCTCCGTTGATATCTCATTCTAAAAGGCACAATGCAACATATACTTGCAACCCTGGAAACAATAGATAAGTTTCAAAGAAATTACTTCAAGAGCCAAATCGTCAGGTATTTCTCCTGTGGCACCTACTTCATCCAATCTTTTCTTATATTGGCGGCTGAAAGATTCAATCTCCTCCATACTGGGACAACCATATCTGATTGGGGAGAGACAAGGAAGTAGAACATGACATAGTTGAAAATCGTATCAGTAAATATAAAAAAAAAAAAAAATTCAGCTGCAAGAACATGCTAAAGAAATTATGGCAGAGGATCCTGAGGACGCTGGTACTTAAGAATTGAGAAGCATAAGTCCAATTCAATAACTCTAAACCAAGCAAATGATCAAAACGAGTTTGTGGTCGTGTAACTTCCATGTATGCCTACTGGTATTGCATGTTTTTCTTATTGAAGAGTTCCAACAAAAACAAATAAATAAATAAATAAAAAGTATAAAATAGTAGTTTTACTGAAGACCCATATAACTTGCTCTGAGTAATATTACAAGACCAAACAGTCAAAACTGTGCAAATTTGGAATTTCCACTTGCTCATGAAGCAAAATAACTCTGAAACATAGTTGGAAGAAGATGAAGCAACTGTCCATCTCGAAGTTGCAGGTAGAAATAAGAAGAACAGACAACTGACCAATTCTGGAGTTGCATTTAGAAACAGAAAGCTAATCAAGAGACCTGTCTTGTACAATTTTTATGCTTGTGTATATAGTTTGAGATAGAATGTTCAATCAATATTGTATCTAGGATTAATGAAGATTCTATCCAGAATTTAAGAGACATTTCTAAGAAAATATGAAATGTTAACATGATTAAGGAAATAACAGATGCTGGTTGTTTGTTATCATTAATTTATGCCACAATACATAGGATGAAGAAATAAATCTACTATAACTCAAAAAAAAAAAAAGGAAAAAACCATAGGTTTTTAGTTAAATATAATTTTGAGAGTGCGAGAATTACTGGTTTTACTGTATTTAGTTCAAAAGTACAAAAATCTAAACCCTGCAATGGGGAAAAGAACTTACTCATTTGAAAGCTTGTCTAATCTCACGTAAATGTATCCTCGAAAAGAAGTTTTAAATGCATAGAGCTCCATATCATCAGCAAACTGCAAAAGGACCTCTCTGCATATGGCTAGTGCTTGTTGACCCCAAGAGCAATTTTGTAGAACCACTCCACCTCCATCACCTCCATCACCAACCTAAACATGACATATGAGGATCAAATATAACATGATGTGAATGGCCAAACCTAAATATTCAGCAACCGGAATTAAAACTTTAGACCCATATACCTCAGGCTCAGCATCATCCTCTTCTTCCCAAGAATCAATAGGCTCCACCTCTTCATCGGCGTCATCTTGATAACATAGAGATGACACAACCAAAGACAAATGAACATTAAAAACTGAATATAGATAGCAGGCAAAAATCCAAGTTCCATGGGACCATGACAACCCAAACACCAAGACTTTTGGGTAAATATATTCAACCTTTTTATTTGGAAAGCTCTCCTAGGCATGAACACACTTAAGACATTAACAAGAAAGCCAGCACCAACTTCAATGTAGCATCACCTCAATACCATAGGTCTTTTATAACAAAAATCTATAAACACAAGCATACAAACCTGCATACATGATGAAAAATGCATGTTCTTGATTCTTAAGGTAAAAAATTCTGCTACAAAATTCACAAATTAAGTTATGCATTACAAATTTAAGATATGATGGAGACATTAATTTTCCCCTTACTTTTTATTAGAAGATAACCAAAACATTTATTGTTCACAACATGCAATTTAAAAAGTAAACGTAGAATTAGAAGTAAAAGGTAGTAGCAGTTAAATAACCGCCAAAACCAACATCAAAATCACCAAACAGGCAAAATAACAAACAGATGGTGAGCAAATCCTAAACATAAGGATCAAACAGAGTGCTTACTGTTAGCAGAATCTTCACGGGTACCCTGGGAGATTTCCTGAGAAGAACTCGTGTTTAAGTATCGAAGAGCTGTAAAAGAATCGAAATTGGATGTGGGTTTTGCATAAATACTTCTAGATTTAACTTTGTCACATATGTTGAACAAGCCAAGTTTTTTGGGTTTTTCTATTGGAAGATTATGAATAAAATGAGAAAGAGGACGAGAAAATGATAACATTCGAGTTCTACATTTGTAAAACGAGCGAATGCTACTAATAACGTAATTTCTCATCTTTCTTCCTGGAAATGGGGAGAGAACTATTAGAATTTGAAAATACTTGTTAAAATTTTACGTCTTTCCAGCGGATGGGCCACAGCCACCTATTTAAATATTAATTGAATTAGGTAAAGTAATACAATGGGCACATCTTCTCTCACGGCTTGATCGGAGAAACAGCACAACCGCATCCGACGCCAACGTTAAAGATTTGAAGAAGAATTGTCAATTTCTCATGCATGGTAATCTTTTTAATTTCTAAAATTTCAGTTTTTAATCAATTTTGTAAATATAATTGATAATAACTTTTAGTTCTAATGGAAAATTTGTGTAAAACGTTGAAGTTCGTTCTTCTGGGATTTCCTCATCACAGTTGTTTCCTCGGCTTAATGAAATCTTGTAGCAAAAATTTGAAGTGAAATTTAATAAGCAAGCTTCTTATAAGTAAAATTGTTTTTATGTCTCTCTTTTTTTGCTTCATCAATCAAGATTTTGCACTGTTATTTTTAAGATTCTGGTCAATCCATGATGCAGCCTGTTTGATTGGAAACAACGTGTTGAAAATGGGATCGGATATTGATCCAGAGTAGAAAATAGGCCAAGGTTTAAAGGGTCGAATGGAGGTTTAATTGATGTCGACTCGAAAATTAAATTTTATATAGATATGTATTGTTTAAAAAAAAAAAATTACTATAGATATACACTTTTTTTAAATAAAAAAAAATTAATACTAAATTTAGCCCCTGTTTGGGCTACATTAAAATTCTCATTTTCATTCTTCTACTCATTTTCAACCACACATTCTTCAATAAAATAATATTTTCCATTACATCATTAATTTTTCCTTCTTTTTCAACCATACATTCTCCATCAATCTACTATTCCAAAATAACGAGGGCTCAAACACCCCCTCGAAATCTTTTTTTACATTTAACTTGCTAATAATCATTTCATTATATAAAACTAAATGGGCCAAGGGCATAACTCATAACCCAAATAAATCGAGATAAAGGCCCAAAGGTACCGGCATACAACCGAACCGGTCATCGGACCGGTTCATGGGTTTGAACAAGTCAAGTCGGTCCGGTTTTCATAGCATTGGTTGGAACGACTGTTATTTTTACGGTATCTACTGCCCATCTAGATTTTTTCTTGAAATATGAAAACCTCTTTTGAAGAGTGTTGGATGGCTTAGTATATTGTATGAAATTACTATTTCTCTTGGTGATTAACTGATTATGATGATGAATTTTCCTCTTTTTTTTTTGGATTTTTAGTGTTGATATGGGAAGGGATATGTGTAATGACTGCGAATTTTTCCAAAAGCTTCCATCTTTGAAATTGAGGTCTGCAATTTATGCATACATACACGCATAACCTTTCGTGTCAGTCAATGTTCGAGGTTGACAGTGCCTAGATTTTAATTGCTTAATTTTCAAATGCCACCATGGAAAATGCTTTGGTTTACTGATCACAAATGAACCCCTGGATGATGCTATGATATAGATAGACCGTTACTTGAATTTCCATCTTTTAGTGTATTGCTGGCCAGCTCTTTGATCAGATATTTGTAATTTGGATATAGATGTGTTATTATTTTTAGCTCACTAATTTTAGTGAAAGTAACTTTTGCTATTTTTTTTCTGTATGACTGTAAGTGTGTGCATATTGGTCATTTGGAAGCAAACGGGGCTTGTGAGAATTTTTTGAACCTAACATCACAAAAGCTTCTTCGTGTTTCAATTTTGTGTTTTGAGTTTTGAATCCATTTTGAGTTTTGTGTTTTCA
>CAIGRL010282123.1:0-11623 GCA_903798325.1 Fraxinus xanthoxyloides
ATAGTAAATTGATGAAAAATGTGTGGTTGAAAAAGAACGAAAAGTTATTGATGTGATGAAAAATATTATTTTATTAAAGAATGTGTGGTTGAAAATGAGTATAAGAATGAGAATGAAATTTTTTAATGTGGCTCAAACAGAAGCTTAATTAAAATCCAAGTAGGGGTTTTAATTAAAGTCCAAATTCAATTAGTTTACATTTAATTACACGTGTAGTCCTACAACTTCAATTACAATCATAATTAAATTTACAACTTTTATAATAATTACAAGTAAGTCCAAAACTTTATTGTAATTACAATTAAGTCCAAAACTATTATAATTATTGTAATTAAGTTCAATTACTTTATAGAGCTACCATGGGTCGGACATATATTTTCCAAACTCCAATAATTAAATCTTATCTAGTTGACCCTATACCACCCAATCTAATTATTAGGCTTTGCTTTTGCCACGAAAGTCAAAAGATCGAACTCTCGGAATATATAAGACCACAGAAATCAATAAATCTATAATACTTTTCTCTGACTTGCCGTATATGTATTTTATCCCTGTCCTAAATTCAATAATTTGGTTCAAGTATAAAATACCTTTTTTCCCCTCTAATTATTCTCACTAACTTAAGTACAATTTTCTTCAACGGTCCTGTGAACAAATCATAAATGTCGAAATTTAGCCGTCGCTAAATATTGAACTCATATTTTAATCGTTCAACAGAAAATACTTGTGTAGTCACTCTACCCATTTTTTTAGGATAACAGTTCTCGACACGAATTCATGTTCTCTACTTCGCTCATTCTCAAGTTCCCAACTCATCAAGATTTTTAATCAGTCCAATTGATCTCACCCATTAATGAATCAAAGAACTATTAAAATCACGAAAAGATATACATAACTCTTTCATGAGATTTAAATTAAATACACAGCGGTCAACCGGGTCAAGTGGAATTTAATTTTCTGCACGATCATGTTATAGAATTAAATTCGACACGTGGTCTATTCAATACACTCCAAGTGTATTAGTGTCACCTTTAAATTTTTTTGTGATAAGGACAAATCACAAACCTGAATAGTGAATCGGACAACACTACAACCTTCCGGTACAAGGTGTCAACCCTTATACATATGTAGTTAACGAATTACTTATTATCAAAATAGAAGTTGTGTTACAGTGTACTTCTCAACGCGAGTACCCAACTTATATTATCATAATAAACATTTTAATTCGCATGCTCAATAATTAAATACAATAAATGAAATAAAAACAACTTTGTTTAATATAAGAATATTGTTAAATATTGTTATTTTTATATTAGCAAAACTATACTATATGGGCACACAACCCAACATATAGAATCTTTGAATTTACCGTCACATTTTTATTTATCATTATTTTTTTTTTGCTACTTATGGAATAATCAATAATAAATAGAATGAAGGAGGGCCCAATATACACATTGACATTTTATTGAGCTTTTAAGCAGAAGAGTTTTTTTTCCTTGAATTTCGATCGAGATTAGTTTTATGATATTTCCTTCGCATTCTTCTGATTGTTTTCACAAAACTGGTAAATATGGACTGAGAAACTGTTTCAAACAGGCTGATCCTTGCTCTCTAGACCATGTGCCTTCTGAACATGGGCACCCTCACCACCTCCACTTATCTGTACAGAGCTCTATATTTTTAATTTTAACATGTATAAATTACTTATTTTCCCAGTTTCCAGTTTTATTTGGCACAAGTAGAAAATGATCTTAAAAGCAAGGTAGCAAAGAAAACATTAGTTGGAAAACGTTAAAGCTTGATATGCTTGAAGAATTGAGCTTTCAGTGCAGCTGTTCCTGCTAATAATTGGAGTAATGGTGGGAGAGGAAAAGGGTTTTGGATTCCTCTGAAGTAAAAAATGTCTAATTTATAGTTGTAGTTTTACTAGAGTTTATTGATTCAAATACTCTCTTTTCCCACACAAACAGTGAGCAATGAGAGGCCTGCAATTGTCATTGAACAAAACCCTGAAGCTGAGACTAGAGAAAGCATTAGAGCAGTTGGAATCTCTTTCATCAAAATCCAACTCTGATGCATCCGTCACTATCGCTGACAACATTTCCGTCAACTGTGAAGACGCCATTCTCAAGTACGCTCATGCTGTCATGCACACCCACATAAAGTTGTGATTTCTTTTTCAAAAGAACATTATGAAGAAAATTGAATGTTGGTGAACCCTAATTTTGATATGTTGGATTTAAGGGGACATGGGACAGCAGAGTTGGACGGGGGCGTGGTGGCAACATTGTGTGGAGTTGTGGAGCGGGTCAATAAGCTCGTCTATGTACGGGCTTTGAGGGCCAGGTTTTTTTCGTACAATAGCTATATTTCAGTTTATTAATTTTGTGAAATCAATTTTATTTTCTGGAAATTAAGATTTATTTTGTGTTATAGGTACAAGCCTGAGATTGGTGATATCATAGTGGGCCGAGTTATTGAGGTGAAAATAGAAGTCCTATAATTTCTTTATCGAGGAAAATGTTTTTTGGAATAGTGATTTTTTGAATAATGTGGGGTTAAAAAGTAGGAAAAGTTTTGGGTTTACGTGTAAAATTATTTTATGAAAGAATGTGTGGTTGAAAATGAGTTTTTTAAAAAAAATTGAGTTGGGGAAAATGGGGCTCAAATGGGGGCTTAATGTACTATGCACAGAGATCTATCTTGTTTCCTATAATGTGAAAGGATATTGAGGGCCCTTATTATCTGCCCATCTCCCTCCCTCCCCATTTGTACTAGTTCTTAATGTTAACCTTAATATAATTGCTCAATTTGCATTGACGTTGTGTGTAATAATCTCCATAAAAAAATAAATTTCGAGGAACATGTATTTTTCATTATCTTTTTTTGGCCAAAGATTTATCGTTCTGTGTTATTTACAAACTTTAAACCTTGAGAGTTTTTCTCTTTATGTCAAGGTTGCCCCAAAGCGCTGGAGATTGGAGATCAACTTTAGCCAGGATGCAGTTTTGATGCTTTCTTCCATGAACTTACCGGATGGTATCCAGGTAGCTTTCATAAACCTCTTAACTATTGCGGACAGCCGGTGAAGAAGTATTAGAGACCATAGTTAGTGTGCTATATGGATTTCTGTGAAAGTTTAGTTACTTCCAAACTTAGCATCCCCATGTGCGTTTCCTAGTTAGAAATTGAGAGTAGATGAGCTTTTACCTCATGTTTAGCCAATGTTACTTCCATTTTTTATTTTTTTCTTGGAGCTAGAATATGGCTGTGATTTCCGTATGTGATATATGCTTCACACATTAATTTCATTTGGTATGCTTCATGGCTACTCTTTATTTTCTTAACTATTACCTAGAGGTTTTAAGACGTTAAACATTGTTTGGAAGATGCAATTCATGTTGCAATTGGATAACATGGATGATCCTGGGAATGTAGAGCAAGGCTAGCACCTGGATTATTGAAATTTCAGTTGTAAGACCTACTAAACCTGGGTTACAGTTGAATTATTTGTTAGATGTGGTGAAGATGGGAATTGTTGATCCACCTACTATGAGAATCTTGTGTACACTCACACTACTATTCTAATGGTTGCGCATTGAACTAAAGTTGCTGTTACTAGTACTGATGCTTGGTGAGTTTGAATGCATCTTATTTAATACATGTGGGGATGATTGCTTCCATATCTCATGCTTAAATTCATTATCACGGGTTTATATATTGAGGTTGGATAAAGTAATCTGTGTTATAAAATGGTTTGTGCTCTAATCAATCCCGTGCTTTTGGTTTCAGAGGCGACGAACTGCAATTGATGAGCTTAATATGCGCAGTATATTTGAAGAAAACGATGTTGTCTGTGTAAGCTACTCGTCTCTTCTTTTTTGTTGACCATTCTGGTTGCAGTCCATCCCTTTTGGTTGGTCAATAGATAGGGTTTTTATAGTTTCTTATGCTCTTAATGCATGCAAATTGCATCGGGTGTACTGACTCAGTTTGCCCTTTCTCAATCATACCCTGCATCTACCATTATTTTCTAAGTTCCTAATGGAGTATATTTGACTTCCTTGATCCATAGGGAGGCGAAAGAAAGAAAATTGCTAATAATAAATGTATATTGATTCAGGCTGAAGTACGTGGATTCCAGCATGATGGCTGTCTACACCTGCAAGCAAGAAGCCAGAAGTATGGAAAGGTGCGTATATGGCATTTCATTTTGGATATATGCTCTCAAACCATACAGGATCTATTACCTTTAGAAGCAAGTGAAGGGACCCTTGTGTACGGTGTAAGAGCTTATGCATGTCAAGAAATTTGTACATGAATTTATTCATATGTTTGATAGAGAGAGAGGGGTGGGGGTGGGGTGCTGTCACCTCTCTGAGTGTATTAATTTGTGATCTTTATTGAATCTAACTAGTCCCAGTAACTCTATAATGAGTAATTTGAGACTAATCAACAACACCTCTTTTTTTTCCCTCTTTACAGCTTGAAAGAGGTCAATTACTTAAAATTCCCCCCTATCTGGTGAAGAAGCGCAAGCAGCATTTCCACCATTTGGAGCAATATGGAATTGACTTGATTCTTGGTTGTAATGGTTACATTTGGGTTGGTGAACACTTTGAAGTGAAAGATCCCATGTTAGTAGAGGATCTATCAAACAAATCTGAGCAACAAAATGCTGATTCAGAAAATCCAACGAGCACTGATGAAGTTGAGATATGTACTCCACTTGAAACTAGGCAAAACATATGCAGGACTGCAAATGCCATCCGAGTACTCTCTACTTTAGGCTTCATGATTACTGTGGAAGTAATAATGGCATTAGTAAATCTGAGCACTTCTTTGAATTTGGATATACACGAGATGCTGGGACCAGAGTTTTATGTACTAGTTGCTGAGAAAGAAGTTGAACGTCGAAGCTCATTGGGAAAAAAGAGATGATCATTCAGTGATTTTATTTACTTTACAAGGTTTATACACTCTCACGACCCACTTCTCCCCATCTGCTGCGTCAAAATGTATATTGCACGTTGTGAACCTAGAATGAGTTGGTGCGGTCGGTAATTCCACGTAGCAGAAGTATCACTTGAAGTTTTCTTGTGTACTTGGCAAAATATATTTCAAGCTGGTTACCTAAACCATGTTTGAACTATTTTAACGAGTTTTTTGTGGGGTAAATGAGTTTTGAAACAGTGATTTTTTTAGAAAATGTGCAGTTAAAAAGTACGAAAAAGTTTTGGGCTTGTGTGCAAAATATTTTGTTATGTGAATGTATGGTTGAAAACGAGTTTGCGAAAAAAGGAGTTTTGACTTAATGGATGTCTTGTTATCTTCATTTTTTCCCTGTTTCTTCTTTGTGAAGTCGGTTGGCAATGTGATGTGGTAAAATGCTGCTGCCCAGTTTCAGGCTCTGGGCCTGGTGTGTAGTAGGTTAGAACTTAGAACGTTCAGCTGCTTGCATAGTTTGAACTTATATGTCAATGCACAATTGTATGGCTATAGCATTTCCCTCCCAATGATCTATGATATATTAAGCATCACGTGAGTTGAAAATCATTCTGTAGAGTTATATCCAAAAACATTTCCTCGATTTCTCATAGTACTCTTCTTCCATCATCTTATGACAGAATTTCTGCGAAATTGTGATATCATTCCATTTGACCGGGGATTGGGCGTTGGTGGAGCCAAAAGCTTCCAACATTATGTATTGGCCCGCCTTCAGATGCTCATTCGATCCCTGCATCTCTTGCTCAGGCGTTTTAATTTGCCGCCACGTTCTCTCTAAAGCTACTGGTATATAGCTAGAATTCATGTTTTTTTTCCTTTGTTTTACTTTGGGAAGTCTTCAATTTTGTGATTATATTTGATGAATAGTGAAGGTTTTGATGGATGTTGATGGGATTCTAAATTCTTGATTTTGTTTATTGATTTTTCTCTTAAGAGAGGCAAGTGCATTATATATCAAAGCAATACAAATTTATATAAGCTATTTAATCATCCATCAGTATTAACCCAACATCTCAAAATAAGGGCAGACAAACATTTTAGATTAGGGTGTCATGATCAAATCCTGTACAAACCGAATACTTTGTTCATTTTTGAATGATTCATACTTGACTTGAAATAATGCAGATTTACATTAAAAAATATTTTTTCATTAATATTTTGCTAATTATTTTCATCCATTTGAATTTGAAGAGTCATTTTATTAATGTTTTGTTCAACACAAGAAAATGCATATTTACTTTAAAAATCTAATAATATATTTGATACAAACAATAAATTCAAGTAATCAAAAGGAGAAATATATAACTAATATTCAATACTAATAATCAATCAAATAAACACAATTCGAAAAATATAAGTCAAATTGAATATAATGAGTTTAGAAACATTCCATATACATAGTTTGACAGGAGAAATGCAAATTTAGATTCTAATTACTTGAAAATTTGATTGGAAAGTGAAAATTTGTAGAGACACTATATATAAATTTTAAAAAATTAAAAAGTTAAAATTTTGTTAAAAGGCGCAAGGAAAAGATTAAAAGAGAGTATGAGAAAAGAAAAAAAAATTCAAATTTATTGTGATTTTGTCCCTATATGGTGGAAATTAAAATCAAGTTTTTAATAAATTTTGATAAAAGTTAAATAGTTATGAGTTTCATGAAATATGTTATTAAAATTAATTGTTAACTTTGATTTGGATTAAAATTTATATTTCAATCAATACCAAACATGACTTTAAAAAAAACAAAAAAATTCTCAAAGGTTGAGGGTTCACGTGATGGGTCCGCCCCGATAACATTCCTACAATAATTTGAAAAAATTCTCGAAAAAATAACTTGCAAAACACATTCACCACAACAAGTTCTTTAGAAAAGATACAAACAATTCCGAAAACATAGGTTTTGTTACAATCTTTCATGTGGGTATGGCATAGTTTAGGCACAATAGTAAATCAGCCTTCCAACCATTAAAGCTCATCTTTCACAGGTTGTATCTGATATTCATCCCAAAAAATAGGAAACTTCAATTTGGCTGCAGTATGTGGCATGAGCCAATCATCATATATGAACCTGAGACCAATGAGCAAGTACACTTGATGCCAAATACCCCCAAAAAAACCCAAGTAAAATGCATTGAGAGCAATCTGGGAATAAATAACTTACACTTTGATTGGAGGCCGAGATATGATCACTAACACCTGTAGATCCTCACTTTCATTAGTATTCTGGACCTGTGATGGGAACAACAACAAATCCCAACTGAAATTCTAGACAAAATCTTTACCATTGAACATCTTTACATATTTTTAACAAATAGCAAGAAGCAAGCAGAAAAGTCTTCAAGTCGTTAAATCAGCTCATAATCAGCTCTTCAATGTTTGACTCATCAACCAAAAATGTTCGCAGACTTTATCCCCCCGTAAGAAGATCATTTAAAATACAAAATTGTATCTAGAAAAAACTTCCAAGATTGAAAAGGTCATATTTGGAATGATATAATTATTAGACAAACTGAACATTTTCCATTGCTGTTAGATATGCAAAATTAGTGGACCCTCCCTCTAATTGTAAATATCTCCATATATCAGAAAACCTTCAAGATCTCTTAAAAGCTTCTAAGTTTCCACACGAAAAAGCTTTGCCATCACTCTATTCTACAGTGAGGAACAATACATGTGGAGATTTGGCGACATTTAGTCATAGTGGAGGGGACTGTGACAGTGCAGTATATACAAAAGGACAAACACAAAGGGAACTGAGCATTTACCATTCAGTGGAAAATAGATACTTAAGATCAAGCATAAAATACACACAACCAAAAAGACAAGACCTAGAATATCTAATAGTTGGTCTCTTTTCGAGGGGATGAAGAATCTACTAAATCATTTTATTGATTTTTCTAATCTCAATAAAAGAAAATGAAACCATGTTGAATATCAAACCCACTAAACATATTATGTAACCATTATACTACTCTAAACCAAAAAGCTGGATGAACTTTTTTCATGTGATGTTATATACTTATAATTGTAATGTCTAGTATAATTATATTGAAGATCAGACTTTTTTCCTTAAGCAACCAGCACGAATCTAGTGCTGCCAAACTCATGGATAATTTCATTAGCAATTTGAAGCAGCAACTTCAGATGGATAAATCATATATGGCACATGAATGGAAGATATAGTACATGAAAGACCATTATGTATTTATAGTAATGAAATGGATAACTGGACCAATTTCAAATTTATTTTCTTATTAGTTTGAATAACCTAAAAATTTAATAAATAATATCCTAACATACCCAATATAGTCCAATTTTAAGTCTCAAGTCCAGAAAATAATGAACTGTGGTAGGTCTTGCTCTTTCACTATAGAAATGGCCGGTTCTGTATGTGCAAAGCTGAATCATGGCCGGTCTGGTTGGATGGTTGGATTCTTGCAAGAACCAGACCATGTCCGTTCCTGGGAAAATTGTCATATTCTTTATCTGACAATCTCTCATGTTGAGCCTACAAGCCTACCGCACTTGTTCGCTGCTCAGAAGTTTCTTTAATTTAGATGTGAAATAATTATGATGAAACAGATATTCCTTCCACTGAATTACCTGGGACAGGAGAAGATAAAGAAATTAGCAGCATTACACTAGTGACTTCTAATTTCCAAAGCCATCCTTCAAGGTAATCAATGCCATTTGAAATGCGCTTCTGTTTTATTTATCAATGTTTCTTGATTCATATGTTATCCTTTCAAACTACTTTCCTTAATGTCATTCCTTCTTTATCAGTTTGCAGCGCCTAATTCCAATAGAACATGTAAATAACTATTCGTTTTCTGCTATTTTTCACTTTATGTGTCAGATTAACATTTTAGCAAAAGCTCATTGATTTCCACTTTAGGTATCAGAGCTAAAATGAAACACTACCTGATGAACATCATTGACAGGGATATGAAAGGTACTGTTGGATAAGATTGGAAACTCCTGCGGCCTCCCGGGGTATTTTGGATATGAATTCGAGGCAAGATATAGAGTGCCAGTTCCCTTAAGCACCACAAAGACTTCCTCGCATGAGTGCCTGTGGATCGGCGTGGCAGCTCCAGGAGCAAATGTCTCTAGCCACACTTCAACCTGTCATAATAGAAAAGTAACTACAATTATTGATAGTTTAGAATAAATAAATAAATAAAATTTGAGATTCTTGTTCATCGCTTAAGGATTGAATTTCTTTACCTCTTTAAAACCGTGTAAAACTGAACCAGCAACAGTAATGTGTGACAAACCAGGAATTCCATAACTATCCTGGGCAAGTTCATTTATATTCCTCACTATTGCCGCCCCTGTGCATTTCAATCTCAAATTAAAAAATAAGCAGCAAACTAATCTTCCNAACCTGTCATAATAGAAAAGTAACTACAATTATTGATAGTTTAGAATAAATAAATAAATAAAATTTGAGATTCTTGTTCATCGCTTAAGGATTGAATTTCTCTACCTCTTTAAAACCGTGTAAAACTGAACCAGCAACAGTAATGTGTGACAAACCAGGAATTCCATAACTATCCTGGGCAAGTTCATTTATATTCCTCACTATTGCCACCCCTGTGCATTTCAATCTCAAATTAAAAAATAAGCAGCAAACTAATCTTCCAGATTATGTCAATCGTTAAGGTTAGAAAGCCCAAAACTCGATATCTAAAAACGAATCAATACAATACGTATAAAGATCAAGGCGAGCATAATGAAAATTGTACTTGTAGGCATTTGTTAAAAGGACTAACCATGGGAATTAGCTTCAACAATGGCGAAGAACAAAAGTGCAATCAAGAAAGTCAAGTAGTGGAAGAAGCTCATGTTTTTATTTTTCACAAATTGCTCAGCCTCCCTTTGCGACTGGATGGATTATTCTCCCCGCATTCAGGCATCTATGGCCCTTTCACTCCACGCAGGCCTATTATTATTATTACTCAGATGCGGTTGGATGTGTTTGAGCCACGTTATGTTGAGGGAATGTAATTTAAAATAATAGATTGACGGGAGAATGAGTAGTTGAGAAAAAAAGGAAATATTATTGATGTGATGAAAAATATTATTTTATTGAAGAATGCGTGGCTCAAAATGAGTGGAAGAATGAAAATGAAAATTTTAATGTGTATTAAACATGGTTAAGTGTGCAAAATTGTCATTTGCTTGTGTAATGGGGAAATTTTTACATGAGGTCTCTAATCTATGCACGGAGGAGAATTAGGTCCTCAACCTGTGAAACAGACTATTTGACCCTCCAACGTTTTACATTTTTACATTAATGTCCTTAAGGTAGAAGAGTCTAGATCTACCGTTTCCAACTCATAATTGTTCCTCCCATTAATCATTGACAACTCACCCTAATTTTTCACATTTAGTATTAGCCAATGTTTGGACTCCATTTGTTTTTAAAATGATTTTTTTTTTTCAAAACTCATTTTCAATCGTACATTCTCTTATAAAATAATATTACACGTAAACTAGATTTTTCCTTATTTTCTAACTTCATATTCTCGAAAAAATAATTATTCCAAACACAATTTCCCCCCAAAAAAAGAAAAACATTTTAATGGAGTCCAAACTGAGGATTAATATATCTATCTAATCGTATCTTAAACACAATTAAGAATGTCCTCCATACGAACGGGTATGGGACGGGTCGGTCATTTTCACCCTCCATCCATTAAATTTTTTTGTTACCTTACCCCATCCTCATACCCGATTAAAGCGGGACTGAACGTGACGGGATCGGTGTGGTACGGGGCAGGGATCGCCCCATTTAATTTATATATTTATTTATTTTATTTTTTGTCTTTGGTTAATAAATTATTACTTTTATACTAATTTGTTAAAAAACTTATGTTCTCTTTAAAAATAATGATAAATTTATTATTTTTGTTCGATAAAAAACTTAAATTTGAAATTAATTTTAAATGAGGCGCGGCCGGGACTACATTTCCCGTCACCGCCCCATTTACCCGTTTAAACGGATAATTTCATCTCCATTCGGGACAGGACCCACGGGTATTGGGTTGAACGAATTTATTCTTTTTTGCCATTTTTAACTAGATACCATAGGAACTACAAATTAGTCAACTATAGCTAGATGCAGTTTGACTGGAAGAATGAGACACTTTATTTGTTCGGATTAACTCTTAACAGATTTTGAAAAATATTTTTCTTTATTTATTTTTCATTTGAAAAACAAATTGTGTGGACAGTTTTATGAATTATCTAATAAAAAGGATCGGAATAATAAAATGGTCAGAACGTTTGTATTCAATACCAAGGCCGTGACTTTATACACGAGAGGCAATTTAGATCCTATTCTAGTGCCTATAAAATAACTCATATCTCTTTCTTGAATGGAAAAAAAAAATTAATTACATGAATACAGATGATTTTCTTTCCTACTTTAATATTATAGCAATATACATTTTTCCTATTTTACTTGATTGTCGTCAATACTTCCCCTCAAGTTGAAGTGGATGTTGATAACACCCAACTTGTTGAGTAGTACTTCAAACTGTTATGTACTCAATTCCTTAGTGAATAAGTCTGCAGTTTGATCATTGGTCCTCACATGTGCTGT
>CAIGRL010282141.1:0-10422 GCA_903798325.1 Fraxinus xanthoxyloides
TGTGATTTTGCCCTTATTTAGTGGTGATTAAAATTAGAATTTTAGTAAATTTTGATAAAAGTTAAAAAATGGCGCGTTCCTTGAAATATGTTGTTACATTTAATTGTTAACTTTGATTTAGATTTAGATTTTAATTTTAATCCATACCAAATAGATCTTTGTTAATAAATAAATAAATTCTTCAAAGGCTAGGGTTACTTGACTCCACATGCACCCCCCTCCTCTCGTCCGCCCTTGCTTGTTTGTGGAGTTAATTAAGTCATTGGTGTCAATCACTAAACTTAACTTTCAAACGTGATAGTCGTTCATTATTTTGCTGGATTTCATCGAAGGAGCTGTGACACAGCCAACTGAAATTCTACGTGGTAGGTCTATGCCGTTAACTTGGTCAAACTAGATCAATCGTATTCTCAAATGGTGATTGAATTTTTGTGTTTCGATCTATATATATTCATTGAACTTTAAATGTTATCCTTGACCACTAAGTTTTCTCTTGCGATTCTTCGTGGTTACTAAAGAAACTCACGCGACAACTATTTTCCAATGCATGGATTCATAACATTCTTATAGTATTGAAAATAAGTTTCTACAACTATTTTCCATTGATAGGATTTAATTGAACATGGGCTATAACAAAGTCAAAAGTTCATTCCACTTTACTCAAAAATTAAAGGCAACAAGGTGATACCAACTTCCAATCAAACATGCGCGCACGTGCACATTCCCATTCATCTAATCAAGACACAAGTCTAAATCAACCAGGTGCACCAAGTCCAATAATCTAATCATGACCACAATAACCAATTGAGACTCCAGACATTGTTAAGTTACAATCAACATTAACATGACACCAGAAAATTACAACATGAAATTACGTCAACGGCAAGGCTCACACAAAGGAAAGAGAATTCTCGTTTGTAAAATTTGCTTGTTCAGGGACCGTTGAGAAATATTTTAATAACTATTGGATAACAAAAGTGAAAGTTTAGTGATGATTTGAGAATACTATTTGTTGAAGTTGGACAAAATTAACGATGTTGATCTATCACGTAAGATTTTCTTCAATAGAATTCATGATGGATGTGTCAATTTTGGAAGTTGAATGATGATGAAGATAATCTTTCTTACGAGGGTGAATAGTGCAATTGCATATGCATTGGTATACCTGGAGAAATCGAAGGCAGGTGGATGATTGTTGGGGCGAGTCAATATTGGCAAGTAGAGGACAAGGTCAAGGCTTATTTTGATCTTTAGCCCGATTTAAGAGTAATGTTATTTGTAATTACTCATCATCGTCATCATCTTGTATAACAATACCATGACATTAAGGCATGTTTGACATCTATTCTCCTTTTCATTTTTTTTTTCTTTTTACATTTCAACCCCGTATTCTCTAAAACAAATAATATTACACACAAATCTAAAACTTATCATTTACTTTTCAACTACACATTCTTCCATCAATCAATATTCCAAAATTTATTTTTTCCCCCAAAGTGGGTGTCAAACACAAGCTCAATTATTGGGGCGTTGGACACCCATTTTAGTAGAACAATGTGTTTTTAAATAGTGATTGATGAAAGAATGTATGGTTAAAAAATAAGGAGAATTTTTAAGTTTCTGTGTAATATTATTTTATTGATAGAATGTGACTGAAATGAAGAAAGAGAAAAAGAATGAGAATGAGAATGAGGATGAAAAAAAAAATGGATGACAAACGGGAGCTATAGGTCCAGTTAAATGCACAATATGTGAACCATGTTATTGGACGTGTCACTCAATGCCATCTAAACACGATGATGATCATCGTTGATGACAAATAACATTATTCTCACTGTAATTGCATTTTAATATTTGCTTAAATTTTGATTGCATATAATATTTTCGTTAGGACAATCTTGGTCTTTGTTGGCTTGGGATTTAGGTTGGAATAATATGTTAAAACTACTATTACCTAGGGTTATGTTTGTGTTTAGTTGTTTAAATAAAAATATTGAAGACTCTGGAGTTCTTATTTTGCTCATAAACCTTAGCATTAAGTTTATAACGTCGTGATAAGATTTGACTGAGTCAAAATCTCACCAACCAAATAAAAAAAAATAAAAAAATTCTCTAATTTCTTTTTCCCAAAAGCATAATCATTTAATTAGCAGTGAAGAGATTTTGATATTCCAAACAATTAATTGGTATACACGATATATTCCACCACCACCTCCACCTCCACCTCCACCTCCACCACAGACAAAACTTGTCAAACGCAATACTTGCAATTTGCCTATTGGTACTTAGAATACATGTAAAACTTTAAAGTGAGGTTTCGTTTTCACAATTCATGATGTAATATACATACATAGGGAGATCTTCATAACCTAACAAATTAGAGAGTTTTTAATGCAAAAAGTTGAATACACTTGAAATGAAGATTATTTAAATTAAAGTCGTCTAACCTATCACGGTTATACAAACTTGAGACGTCAGTCTCTCTTACCTAATTTCTGTGATATGAATAAATGAATTGAGTGGCTGAGAATTTATATTAATGGATAAATGTTTGGAGGCAGCTTCCTAAAAGGGCAAAAAGCAGAAACCCTGCGATTGATGTTGAGAGTCACCATATATATTTAAAACCCGCCAACGTGCCTTTTTCGAGGGAAAGATAATATATCAAAGACGCTTTTGAATGTGAAGAAGTAATCAACTTTCCGAACTTGATGTTTCCTCGATTCCCTTTTAAGTCGCGAGTATGAAATGAATCAGAAAAACACTAACTCGACGTATAATCACAAGGAATATGGCTAGATACACAAAGTGTAGTTTTTCAAGCTTATTTTATTTTCTTCTTTAGCTGAACATCATGCTGAGTCTCCTCCAAAGTTTGCATAATACTTAACAAGCCACCTCAAGTTACTTAATTGAAAAAGAAAAAAACCACCAACAAAAGAGTCCAAAATATATTAATTTGATTATGGATTGCAGGTTCCAAAAAAACTACATTGAAAAAGGTATATGCATCTAGAGAAATATTTCTTATACCTTACCTTTTTTTTTTCCCTTTCCTTGCGACTCATGTGATAGTGGATTCTTGTGTTAAGGGATAAACGATGAAAATATAGACCAATTTATAAAAGATTGGGTTACTCCTCTTAATAACATTGACATTTTAAGATGAAATCTCAAATCTTAACATGGTATCAGAGCTCATTAACCTTTAACGAGCAATTCGATCCGATTAAGATTCAAACAAAATTGAGCATGTACACAGATTTCAAAATTGATCAGCTCAAACGAGCCACCATCTTGTGGGGGTATGTTAAGGAATAAAAGATGAAAACATAGACCAAAATATAAGAGTTTGAGTTACTCTTCTTAATAAGGTTGACATTTTAAGATGGAACCTCAAATCTTAACATTTTATTGGTAAGGTAACACTGATACAAGTACAAAAACTTTTCAAAGGATGAAGACCAATAAAAAATTTAATTACAAGCCACCATATATGAAATGTTTTTTCAGTTTTTTGCTTGGAGTATCTCTCCTTTTCAAAATAAGGATTTAAATCAAAACATTTAATCACAAACAGATTTTTAATTAATCTCTCTTTGGATAGTTCAATGCTTTTATGAATCGAGTGACAACTACATCAATTGGTTAAGCAAGTTTTGCTGAGAAATTATCATCTAAATGGAGTCCATGAAGGACATATCACATTTCAAATCACTACAATAACTTGAGACATTTTGTGTCACATGCCATCTCTTTAAGCAATCTAGTCTTGTTCTATGTTTTGAAATATGCGTTTAGAGCACAATATAGAAACATAACTAATTGCTATAGAGATACCCATTCTAATTTCAAATTTACAAAAATTTCTTGAGATTTATTTTTTTACAAAAAATTCCCCAATATTATCCAAAAGAAACTTTATGTTTTCCATTATATAATTAACAAATTAATATAAATATTTGAATTAGAAAAATTTAATAAAGATGATTAAGAAATGGATTGAATAGGTCAATTATAAATAATTAAAAAGTAAATGTTGAAAAATATTATTGAGATGCAATGGTTTGTAAGAAATTAAAGAGGAAAAGATACTTCTAAGCTAAACAGAATTTTCATATTCGAATTATAAATGATAAATAAAATGTCTAAGAAAACAAAATAAATAAAATAAAAATGATCAACAACTAAACAAAATGAAAAAGACGCTAAATGAAGGCAAAGATATATCAAGAGAAAATAGACCAAAAATAATTGTTTTTTTTTTATTCATTGTACTTTTTCCATGTACGAAATGGATAAAGAAAACATTTTAACTATTTTTGTTTCTTGTCATTTTTCTTCCCAAAAATAATTTTCTAGGAAACCACTACCTAGGTTTTCTTTCCATTTTTTGTTACCATTATAATCGGTTGCTATTGATAAGTGCATTTTTGTGCACTTATTCGAGTCATATTACTAGGATTTTTTGTCATTTTAGTATTGAATTTTATTTAACTTAGATTAATTTTATCTTATTTCAGTTTTGGACTCGTTTCTAAGCAATTGAAAAAAAAAAGAATAATAAATTGGCTAATAGATGGAAGTTTGAGGACTAATATGCATTTGAGTAGAAGTTTGAAGTACTAAAATCGAAGTAATTTAATGTGAAGGGTCATAATGAAAGAAAGAAGAAAGAAAACTAAAAAATTCTATTTACTTCAGAATTCAATTCCAACATAGAAACTTCTGTTTGTGCCATAATATGCACGATTTATGAAAATCTTTTGGGACACTTTAGAGGGGTTATAAATACTAACTCTCAAAATATAATTAAAGGGTGGAGAATTAATTGCAAAATGAGGCAAAAATTATATTAAGGTTCAATTTCAAGAACTTCAAGATTGAATTCAAGAATTTTCGGGTGATGAATAACATTTATATCTTTTGATTTCTTCTTCACAATATATTAGGCTAGATTTATTTATGTTAGAAAAATGATGAACCTTATAATATGAATTTTAATCTTTAATTTTACATATTTGATATTGAAAACACATTTTTAGATTTTGAATGATTTACATGATTATCTTTTCTCTACTATAATTGTATGAATTTGATGATTTATTTTATACATTCGAAAGAAGAATATATGATAGTAGATTTAACATTACTCGAGAGAGATTGTTAAATAAAACAGGAACATTGATTTTTCAAAATTCAAACGTGTTGTCAAAGCGTAGAAGGTTAAAAATGATTATTACATGAAAATTCGGGATCCCATTTGTCATTTATTAAACACATGAATTTGCATTTAGTTTAATTAATTTATTCATAAATTGTATAAATAGATTAATTTGTTCATAATTTTGTCCCAAATAAACACACCATATTCATATTTCGGTTAAGGTCGCAATAACTAAAATTGAACAAAATTAATCTTTGTGCGACGATATTTGAACTCAAATCGACTTTATTACTTGTTAAGGAATCATACACTTATGGTGATTTTAATTCAAAAGACACTTTCGTGAACAGTTATACTTTCCAATAGAAATCATTTGAAGAATGGAGCATGTAAATAACATCATCATTTGCAGTCTTGAACATATATTCCACTTCAACACCACCATCCATCAATTTTGCGTCCAGTTTATGATTTTTCAAGCATTAATGTTTGTCTAACCAACAAGGTGTATAGTTTCTGAATGTCTAAATTTCAACATGTCAGAGGTTTGATTTATTAAAATTCATCAGAACTGTGAGTAGAATTCTTTAAAATTGCATCTTTGTTCATATTTTTTGATATTGTAATAGATGAGTATTTCACGCTGAAAACTCCCTCAAAATCAAGTTGTTTCGATTTAAAAGAAATATCCCGATTAGATAGACCTTCAAAAGAATTTAGAAAATGATTTTTTTTGTCTTCTTCAACAGAAAAAAATAAAAATAAAAAAAAAATTCCATGATATCAAGTATATGATAGAACTTTTTTGGATTCTTTTTGCATGGAAAAATGAAAATCAGAGTCACAATGGCATTCTCTTGCACTCAGGGATTATTTGGGTAGTTTAAGATTTTAGTGTTTTATGGTAAATTTTGATTTTTCTTTTGATTAGGATATTTACAATAGTAGTTTGAACTGTCTTTTGAGCCACTCTTTGGTAGACTCGCTTAGAATAGTACTCTCTTGCACTCTATATGAAGAATTGAGATTGTTTGTATTGAACAATCAAGAATGAAGTGAGCAAAAACCAAATCAGTTAATTCTAGTTTTAATCTCCATGTCTCGTTCAAGAAAAATATAATTACTCGTATGTGCGTCTTATCCATTTTATTTCGTACATATAAACATGTAGAGAGGTGGATAAAAAGACAGACAAACAAGAACGCAGTAAACACATAACGATACTCAGGTGGCCCAACCTCAATTATAATATTAGCGCACAAACTTGAGTGGAAAATTTGCCAGAAAATAAAACACAACTCCTGGAGACATAAGATTGCGTATTTTATTGTCTGCCTTCAAAATTTATTTCAACCTAACGATCAATGCATCTTTATATTCTAAGCACCCACTAAATGCAAATACAGAAGTTGTAGAAAACCCCTAATACCATTTCACTACTCTTAAAGATATGGCTGAAGAATGCATTGAAAGTTCTGTTGCTGCCACCACTTCCTCCTTGTATAATTGGTGGCCAGATCTTCATGTAAATTCTTTATCTTCTTGGAGTACAAACGATCCATGGAGCCAACAAAATAACAGCTCCAACTCTTCTGGTGAAGAGGATGTTTCCATGTTTACGACATACACAAATGTTTCTAATCAGTCTGGTGTCAGTATTGAGTCGTCGCGCAGACTAGTTGAAAGTGTATCGACTAATGAGCTGGTTGGCGAAACGGGTTCTGATGATCAGCCATGGAGCCATGTTATTTTGTAAGTATTTATGATTGTTATTGGATTCTTAGCTAATAGAAGTTTTTATTTTCATTCCAAAATTTTGGATGTATCCCTGGTTTTTTGTCTCCTTTTCTTGTTTAGTAGTGGCATCCCTAGTGCTATTTTTTTTTTTGTTCATTTTGGTAGGTGAGAAAAGAAAGATTTATTCAAGAAAAAGAGAAACGTTTACTTTGTAGGGTTGGTGAAGATAGCTTGAGTGGACAATAATAGATAGTTCAGTAGTTCTATTTTATAACTCATTCTTAAGCCCAAATTCAAATCATTGTACTTGTTTAGATTTTATGGGCATCAGAGTAATACAATAATTTATATGAAGTACTACGATACAAGGAATAATTATATATAGGCACCCGAAAATTTTAATTTGAATAATTTTTCTTGAGCATCATAAGCATAAGAAGCTGCTTTCGAGGAAGAGCAAAATTTAATCTTGAGACAACTTGAATCATATGCAGAACTGGAAGCAATGGAGGCTTGCAGAATAGTCAAGATGTAGGAGAGAATCTACTCGATGAATTTTCTTCGAAAAATTTGCCGATTAGAAAATTTGATCCTCAATATGACTACTTGAAGAAAATGGACAACGGATGGGATTTCACAAGTTCCTTATATTTAAATTATACCAACAAACAGTTAAATGAGAGTTCGGCTCAAACTGGAAGGCTAAACAAGCTATCAAATTCAGTCTGCAATCACCAGTTTGGTTCATGTTCATGCTATACATCATTAAGTTCAATATTAAACCATAGTGGCAACAATTTGACGTCGACTGGAGGAAACATGGACAAGAACTTCAGCTCAGCATCAAGTCGAAATGGTAATGAAATGAAAGTAGAAAATGAAGGAGGCATTGATGCAACAAGGACTGCATTTCCTAGGTTGTACAACAGTACTAACGGAGGGTCTGAATATCAAATGAGATCTATCAAGAACACAGCTGTAGGTGCTGATCGTGGTAGATATCACAGTGGATTAATTTTGCCAGATACGCAATGGAATAATTCGAAAAGTTTGGCTGATCTTTTAACTTTTAGTAGCTATTCTAACAAGCCACTGATCAATATCAATTCATCTAAATCCGAACTCGAAACTTTGAATTTATCAGATTCTAAGAAGAGGGAGCTGCAAACTTCCTATCAAGTAAGCTCTCCTGTCATATATTCGACCAATACTAATCAATATCAAGTGAAAATTTTCAAATAATCCAAGCAACTAGAGTGTGCTATACATATCTAAAACCATGAAATTAATACCTAATCTTCTTCTTTTTTTGATCTTCCTGAATAAAGATTCAGTCTGCAATAGCAACAAGCTCTACAGTAACAAGAAGCAACGTGAGGGCACAACGAGCTAGAACTCATGAAGGAAAGAAGAAAAGAAGTGAAGAGAGTTCAGATATAGGCACAGGCACAGTTGTGAAAAAGGCTATGCTTCAACATCCAACAGTCTCATCTACAAAGGTAATTGTAGTTTAACCAATTAACAAAATCACCTGGCCTTCAGCAATGTAAAAAAAATCAGTCTTGTAGCTGTGTTTTTTGGTAGTGTGACGAAAGAACGATGTGTGAGCTTGCTGTGAATTGTTTTTGTTGATCTTTAGACACAGGTTCCCAAAGTAAAGCTTACAGAAAAAATCACAGCTCTTCAGCAAATTGTATCGCCATTCGGAAAGGTTAGATATTAGAATTAATATTAAAGATCATAGCTGATTTATTTAAATTTCTTAAATTTGTGGATTTATAATTTGTTGGTTTTAATGTTTTTAGACTGACACAGCATCTGTGTTATGGGAGGCTATTTGCTATATAAGGTTTCTACAAGAACAAATACAGGTGATCACAGAATTAATACAAACTCTTCCTATTTTCAAACTGCCATTAGGTAAAAATAAAGGAAAGTATATTTTCATGTCTGTCTGTGCAGCTATTGATGAACAACCCCTATATGAAGAGCAACTCATGCAAGGTGATCATTTAAAATAAGCATCAAAAATGAAAAATAAAAATAAAAATTCCAATTTGTTTTTCTAACAATGTATGAACAAAGCTTCGACTAGAAAAGGCATATTCCCTGTTTGGTTTAGCTAAAGAAGTTGAAAAAGATTTAACTCGAAGTCAGCAATTAATTTTTAACTACGTATTTATGGGACCCACAACTTTTATCGAAACTGATTGGTATGCAGGATCCATGGAGAGGATCGGATAGGAGGGAAGTGGAGGCTGATCTGAGGAGTCGAGGTCTTTGTTTAGTTCCAATTTCCTGTACACCTCAAATGTATGGCGACAACAATGGGTCTGACTACTTTACTCCACCGTGTAGAGGATGTTTGTACAAATGAAATAATTACTAAGGAGGCAAAGGTTGGTCGATGGTCGCAAATAAATAAAGATCCTTGCTTGGTTTGTTCTTAATAAATTGTTTAGTTAACCATGGATGATGATCGATTTGTATACAATGTAATGAATTTTGAGCTGTACTGCACAATGTATAAACTTATATTAATTCCACCATCTC
Organism: Fraxinus xanthoxyloides; assembly: GCA_903798325.1. Lineage (NCBI taxonomy): Eukaryota > Viridiplantae > Streptophyta > Magnoliopsida > Lamiales > Oleaceae > Fraxinus > Fraxinus xanthoxyloides. The sequence goes on from CAIGRL010282141.1 coordinate 9,458, forward strand.
AAGCCTGAATGAACTACATTGCTATTTCTTGTTGATTTAGCCCCTGTTTGACACGTATTTTTTCAAAACTCATTTTCACTCACATATTTTTAAAGTAATTTTTTCCACCACATCAATAATTTTTTCTTACTTTTTAACCACATATTTCCCATTATACCATTATTTAAAATACATTATTTACTCAATATCCATCAAACACAATGTCTGCCCATTAATTCAAGTGGTATTTGCAATATAGGTCCCAAATCTTTCAAAAACATACCAGGCAGTTCCCAAACCTTGTAATAAATGTGCCTTGAAAGATTTGTGGACGATTTTCATCCAAAAGGCTTCGAGTTGATTAAGCCTCCATTCGAATGCTCAATTTTATAAATGGTTAATAAACTCAGTCAAAATTAAACATTAATTTTATAATACATCTTCATAAATCATTTATAAATTTGTCAAATGCAGACTAAAACTTCATCAACGAACAATTTAATTTAGGGCCAATAGTCATCATGTAATTCCATTTAAAATAATTTAAAAAAAAAAAAAAACAAAAAAAGAGATGAGAATTTAAAAAAAAAATGAAAATGTTTCATCTTTCTTCAAGAAGTTAATTATGATTGTGGGCTTAAGTGGTTCACATAACACTTATTGGGCTTGTTTTGTTTGTGGCCCATATTGTGCTAGTTTGAATTATGACCATTGGATATATTAGATGATTGATATTGACTCTTGTGAAAAAAATTTCTCTTGCTTCTTGGAGATACTTCACTTTGTTCTAGACTTGACTTTTTGGTAATATAATTCTCACGTGGATTTCCTTTCTTAGTGCAAGACTTTCTCTTACTTCATTGAGACAAAAAAAGGCTCTATTTTCTTCTCTGTCAAGTCCCTCTCCTCCCTTCCTTAGCTTCTAACACAGAGAAACTTGTGTTACATTTTAGGCTAGAAATAGTAGCTAAAAGGAGGTGGTTTCT
>CAIGRL010282198.1:0-11016 GCA_903798325.1 Fraxinus xanthoxyloides
TTTACCTTAGCTGGCATTTGGATACTGTCATTAATGCTTGTGTTTTATGAGGAGCTTTACCATTTATTTCAATGTATTTATCACGCAAGCAAATATTGATCTCCTTCTAGTTAGAATTTCTTGTGGACATATTATTTTTTAAATATTTATGTTCTCATTTAAGACTCTTGAAATAAGTATTTCACTTCTAGTTTTCAAATAGGGATGGCATCCTATACCCGTGGGGTTCCGCCCCGAATGAGATGGGGATTAACCGCCTAATTAGGTAAACGGGGCGGGGACGGGGCGGAGGACATTACCCTGAAGTGGGGAAGAAGAAGGTGGAATGAATTTTTAATTTTAATTATTTGATTTTGGTTATTTTATTATTAAAAATGAAAAACTACCATTTTAAGCTTTTGAAATCAAGCAACATTATTGTCAAAGTCTTGTCAAACTAATAGCTATGGACATTTTGAAAGGTTTGATACCATTAGTGGCAAAAATAAAAGGTTTGGTACAACGAGTGCTACAAAATAAAGGTTTGGGGAAAGTTTGCTTCTAAATGAAAGGTTTGGTACCGCTGTTGCAATTATCTCTTTTTATTATCTAACTATCCCTTTCGAGTAAGCTAAACTTATTTTAAGCACGACATTATCATATTCATGTTCGGAATTCATTAGCAAAGTAATGCATTAATGTACATGATCTAAATGATTACACGCACCATATATGATATTTATACCAGTTATTTTCCGCGTGATAACCTCGATGTATTCTATACTTATTGTGGACTTTCCAGAACTACAAGTAATTAGTTATCTAATTGGTGATCAAACAATTGAATAATAAAATATTCATTCAGGATGAATAAAAAACACATAAATACACTAAACTGCTAGTCTATGAATTAAATGAGTTTAGCGTAGCATGTTTCTATATAAATTATACAAAAATAATTGAAATGACATCGCCAGAAAAATAAATAAATACTAGAAGCTTGACAGAAAATCAATCTCTTGTTCCTAATCTTGAATCCCATGCTTTGAATTTTCAATCCTTTCATGTTAATTCACCGTTGATCCATTGATAGTTGTATTCTCTATGATATAATATGACATTGTCCGTTTCTTGCTTCAAGAATTATGTTAAATAAATAGCAGCTAAAAGTTGTTTCCATGAAGAGGGGTAATCATATAAGGAAACTAGTCGATTGACTATTTTTTACCTCTCATGCATGTGCATCATTCATCTGCTTTGCTTTTGGGTCGCGTACGTGCCATTTCCCACCTAAGGGACCAACTTTTTGGTCCCTAACGATCTTCCAAGGTGCATTTCAGTCCCTCTTTCTTGTACCTTCAAACATTTTTCTTCCATTTGCATCCCATTGACTCTCTACATTCTTTCATTACCAATATGAGGCTCGAATCAAATTTTTAATATTTGCATTTTGCTCCATAAACTTTAGAATTATTTCTATTTTGCTCCTCTTTCTTCTTTCATCCAATTTCCATTCCAAGTATTGAGCTTCACCTAACAAGCTGTATATAAAGGAGATTAATTTATAATTCATCATAAGAAGCCTCAAATATCCTAATTTATTGGACTAGAAAAGTTTACAAATTACAGTAATCAAACAACCCCAAACATAAACATTTGTTTTTTCCTCAAACAAAATTATTGCATATCTTAAAAACAAACTTTTATAAATATTTGGTTAGATAACCTACAGTTTGTCTCATGATTGAAATTGTTGTGTCAAATCTGAGAACAACTTCAAAATTACAATGTGAAAATCAATCTTTACTTTTCCAATGCAGCACTAATGTCAGCGTGAAGATTCAAGTAAAGTGTCATAAATTCATAAATTGACTCAAATCGTGCTCCTCAATGATCAAATATCTCATTTCTTCTCTTGTAAGATAAACAACCCCAATCTTGTTGTCTTGTCTCTTATCCCCAAGGTGTAATCTTAAGATTGGATTCATAAACTAGTTCTCACCCTCTCTAGTTTGTATAGATCTGACTAATTTCAAGGCAATATCTCAACGACATTGGATTCTCCTATAACTTGATTTCTTAAATCTCTAAGAATCAATTAGACTAATAGTTGTCAAAGGTCTACTCATCTCAATAAAGTTTTTGGGGTTTCATCATACATGTAGTATTTCTTATATTTATGCACCTACTTTTTTATAGTTGCTTTTCTTCTTTTGTTTCATGCACTATCTTTGATCCCTTGTTTAATTTTCTTTATAAATTCTAAATGTGTCCTCATTGGGATCTTTTCTAGGTTAGCTTCCACTTATGAGTCATGGTATTTTTTTCATATTTTTACTCAATGATTAGTATATCCCTTATTAAACATCTCATTCTCGAGAATTGAACATCTAACTTAAGATTTTTTTCCTAATCTTCATTTTATTGTCTTCACAAAATCCACATAAACATTTAAACGCCTGGAATTTCCATTCATCTCAACATCTTCTTACAACTGTTTAATTATCCACAAATTATATTTAAAATGGTTTAATGATCTATAATGAAGTGGTTGGTTGGGTTTAGCATATAAGTTTCACTATTTTTGACCTATTTAAACGTATGAATGAAATTACACCTTCATCATGCAAAACATAAATCTTGTACTCAAAGAATATCAATTTTTACAAGGATGAGCACAAATTGATCTGAGCATGTAATTTTCCCACAACTCATAGCCTACACGTGGTTTCAAATATATACATCATAGTTGGCCTCACAAAAGCATGCAAAATAAACAGTAAAACTCAAAAGAAAATCTTTCTTTTATGCATAATATGTACACAAAGACAATAAAATTGCATATACTCGATATTTTTCCACCCCAAACATGTAACAGACATTGCCCTCAATACACTATAACAAATGTCACTTTTATGGCACACGTTTACGGCGTGCATATACGGCATGCCGTAAAAATATTTACGACATGCCTAAAATGCACGCTATAATAATTCAGTTACTAAAAGTATTTACGGCATATATGGATTGCATGCCATAAAAAATTAAAATTTTATGGCACACATTGATTGCACGTCGTAAACTTTTTTTCGACATACACTCATGGCATGCCGTATAAAATTAAACTTTACGGCACACATTGATTGCCTGCCGCAAATATAAGATTCAAATACCCATTAGCCCAACCTGATACCATTCAAATACCGAATACCCAATTTCATTAGCCCAATACAATTCAAATACCCTACCCAATTACCTAATACCAATTTACAGACTCTCCCGTCACTCTGCCTCCAACCTTCGTGTCCTCCGCCTCCTCCTGAGTCCTCGAGCCACTCATTTTCTGGCCCGGCATTTGCCATTCAAGTTTGGTTGCTGCTCAGTTGGTGACTAGTCCGTCGGATACTCGAATTCCCACCATCCCTGGTGCAAGCTGTCGCTCGCTTACTCCGTTGGGCCTCGACCACCATCTATTCTTCGGTGGCAGTAGAAAAAGGTGATTTGGTGAAGCCTGGACTCAAAGCATATACTCTTTTTTCTTTTCTAATTTTTTGTTATTCTGATTTGTGTAAATTGAAATAATGTTTATTTTTTCTTTTTAAAACATGAAATTGGCACCTTGCTCTTTAATTGCTTGAAGCCTACACATTGCTCTTCTACTCATTTTCGTACCAAACTTCAACTTCCTTCCAGACTTCCAGTATTGCTGCCTCTATGACGTCTGTCAATTGCTTGCTTACTCTGTCACTATTAATATGTGATTTGTGAAGTGTGAATTGCACAATTTCTGGAAATAGTAATATGGTATTGTCCTGTAATTTTGAATTGCACCGTGAACTGTGAATTGAATATAGTTTTGTAGTGCCCTGCCCGTCTGAATTGGAGTTAGTATTGCCCTGTGAATATATTTGCTTTGACTTCTTAATTGAGTATATGTTGTTACATGTATGCTAGAATTATGTAGTTCAAGTGAATTTTGTTTCCATTTAATCATCTGGATAATTGACATGTACATAGAATGATTTTGTTGGACTAGAAGCTAAATGCCTTATGCCTTTTATTCTAATTTTGATGGCTTTCAATAACATTTCCATTATTCTCAGTGTTCATCTGTTTCTCCTCTCTCCTCCCCATGCCTCCCGTAGATGCTTCCTATTCTATTTGTGGGTTACCCTACAGTGCGATGGAGCACACACCCAATATTATCTTTTGCTTACGATTATATTTCTGCTGTATGTAACAAGAAGCCTTGCTTTATTACTTCAATTTTTATCCATTGGCATGCTCATTAGGACATGTATATTTTTCGTTGCTTCTATTGCTATATAATCCTAAAAAGGGTTTTTAGTGTTCCCAATATTAATTGCCATTCGTCCACTTAGTAGCTGAGCTGGATCGCTTCCACTTGATTTTCAAGGGCGGGATTGGCATATTATGTTATAAATTCACTTGTTGGAGACCGATCAGTTAGTTTTTCATAGACTTGTGAGTTCCAAGTTTTAATGAGCTCTATTTTGTTTCGGTTGTGTTTAATGACCGTGTGTTGTATCTGGGACATGTCTTGCATAGATATAATGAAGATTTCATCTGGATACGTGACATATTTGAATGAAGTTATAAAAGACAGAACATTGTACACATGGCTGCAATTATTGTATTGCATTTTGAATTATTTTTTTGTAATTTCAGTTTGTGTGAAACTTTATTGTCAAAATTATTTACCTAATTGGAACCCGATTTCCATGATGTCCTAATATAATCGTTTTTACTTCATTTTTACTGTGTTATAATGATTATAACTTAATAGTGTTCATAATATTATCATGAATAAGGATTGGGTACACTTATCAAGGTTAACTTGTCCTCTTAAATTTAGAATATTTTAAATATGTCCATAAATTCTTTTTAGGTGATTTATTTATAAATAATTTTATAGAGTTTCTGAGGCATATCAACATGATGAAAGAAAATTTGCAAACATGGTGCAAGCCAATTCGGGGAATCAAAAAAGGGTCATATGCCCTTGCAAATGATGTAAAAACCCATTCTACCAACATTTTGATATAATGTATGAGCATTTGATCATTAATGACATGGATCCTATGCATACTACCTTGGTGTTTCACAGGGAAAAATTGAATGCAGCATCATTGCTTCCTAAAGATGTAGAAAATTTAGAGACGTATAGGATGTATAGAGATGCATTTTTTCAGGATAACAAATTGTAGAACCCGAGGATGAAGATAGTGAGAAAGACTTTTCAAATTTATACGAGGGCACTAAAATTCCTTTATATCGTGGTTGCACAAAGTATACAATGATATCTGCAACCATTATCTTATACAAGCTCAAAGATACACGTGGTATATCGGACAATGGTTTCACTGAACTTCTTGATATTATCCGAGATATGCTACCACGTGGGAACACCCTTCCCGATTCTTGCAATTTAGTGAAAATGTTATTGAACACATTTGATTTGGGGTATGAGAAGATACATGCATGCGCAAATGATTGTTGCTTGCGGTGGAAAATTATATGGCACTCAAATCACAAAAGTCATGGTGGAAAAATCAGTTGATTCATTAGCTTGGGAGAGAATTGATAAAAAAATGGCATTGTTTTGCATCAGAATCACGAAATCTTAGGCTTTTCCTTTCTTATGATAGATTTAATCCCGTCGTTGACCTAAGTCATTGGTATAATCTCCCTCCTTGGATATGCATATCTAAACAAAAAATTTTGTCAACTTTATTAATCCCAGGTCTAAAGCAATGTGGAAATGATGTAGATGTATATCTAGAACTACTAATAGAAGACTTAAAGAAGATATGGAATGTTGGTGTTGAAGTATATGATGGGTGTTGAAGTATATGATGGATTTACCAAGTCCACCTTCAATCTGAAGGCTATGCTGATGTGGACAATTAATGATTTTCTAGCTTATGGGAACTTATCAGGATATCCACATGTTCAAAATGGTTGACATATAGTCGAAACTTTTCATACATGGGTTCTAGAAGATTTCTTGCATATAATCATCATTATCGATCGAAAGAAGCTTGGTTTGATGAAAACAAGGAGCAGATGCACAATCCTAAAATATTAATTGGTCGAGAAGTGATGTGTTCAATCAAGAATGTTATCAATAATTGGGTTAAAATAGGAAAAAAAAAGATGAAAAAATCATATTCTAATTGGCCATGGAATAAAAAGTCAATATTCTTTAAGCTACCATATTGGGAGGTTAGTCGTTTTAAACTATTTTTAATTAGTTAGTTCTTTGCTTAAACTTTGTTTCTAAATTTATATTTTTACTTTTCAAACACTACTTTTGTGTTATAATTTGGATGTAATGCACATTGAGAAGAATGTTTGCGAAAGCATTCTTGGCACTATTTTACGCGTGAAGGGAAAATCAAAAGACCGTTAAATTATTGTAGGGATTTCTCAATATGCGTATTAGAAAGGATCTTCATCCATAATTGAAAGGAAATACATATTACCTACCCGCGGCATCATATATGCTATCCAAAAGAGAGATAGAGTTATTTTGTAAGAGGTTGTTTGATTTAAGATTACCTAATGGTTATAGCTCTAACATTTCAATGTGTATATCATTAGCAGATGATAGGATTTTAAATCTAAAATCCCATGATTGCCATGGGCTCATACAAAAAATTGTTATCGGTTGCATTAAGAGGACTTTTGCCTATAGGACCAAGAAATACAATTTTTCGACTATGAGCATTTTTCAACGAGATATGTCAAAGAGTCATTGATAAAAATAAATTAGAAAAGCTTGAGGAGGATATTGCTGTGACTTTGTGTATGCTAGAAAGGTATTTTCCCCCATCCTTTTTGTTATAATGATTCATTTAACCATCCACCTTGGGGGTAAGGTTCGTATTGGTGGACGAGTACAATATTGTTGGATGTACCCATTTGAGAGGTAAATTACTATTATACTTTTGTAAGTATTCTAAATTTCTTTTTCTAATTACTTAGATATCTAATGCCTATTATATGGAAAATTAGGTTTCTGAGAACACTTAAAGGATATGTACGAAATCGTTCAAGACCCGAAGGCTGCATAGCATAACGTTATTTAGCTGATGAATGTATGCATTTTTGTAGTGGTTACATTAAATAAGCTGCTCAAGTATGTGTTCAGCATACTTGGAATGAGGATTTCGAGAATGAAACAATTATTGATGGACGTCTGATTTCTAAAGGAAAGTCAAAGACTTTGAGTCAAGAAATGTTAGCGGTCACTCATCATTATGTGCTATATAACGGTGTTGATGTTGAGCCATATATAACGTAATGAAGTTATTTAATTTATTAGTTTAATATTGAATCATCTTCTCTCATAAACTTCTCTTATTGTTTGTTTATTTATTTTATTTAGGATGCATAAAGAAGAAATTAAGAATTCAGATAGCCGCATTGCCAAGAATGAAACCTTAATACAAATGAGACATGTGGAGACGTTCACTTTTTGGTGAGAAAGGCAAGCAAGACAATTGTAACATGTCTAATACACTGAAATGGATTTCATGTCGGCCTAGATATGATGCAATGTCACATTGTGGCAATGTTATCAATGGACATCGATTTTACAATCGATATTAGTAGATGTATACAAAACAGTGGTGTTTCTATTGAAGCACAAACCATTTGTCGATCTAGTGTGAAGGATACAAGCCATGTAGTGGGTAAAATATCTTACTATGGCTTTATAAGAGACACAATTTTACTAGATTATCATAGTTATAAAGTTCCCATGTTTCATTGTGATTGGGCAAACATAGATAGTGGAGTCAAGATTGAAAAAGGATTTACATTGGTAAATCTACATAGTGGACGACGTCAATTTGAAAGAGATCCATTTACTTTAGCATCACAAGCAAAACAAGTTTTTTATTCTAGAGAAAGCTATACATCTAGTAGGTATATTGTATTAAAGGCACCTCCAAGAGGATTTCACGAGTTAGAAAATTTTAATGAGGAGGCTTATACTACATCTACTTCAGATGCATTAAGATTTGATATGACTGTTGAAGATGAAGGTTATGTAGGACATGATTGTGAGGGCATTGATATTGAATATGGTAATTGTACATATTTAAGATTCTTTCTTTTTTTATTTTTATTTTCTATTTATGTGATATTATATTGATGTTAATGTCTTTAATGTCTCTAATTTCATTATTTCTTACTTTATTTTCTGTAGATACAAACGATGAAAGCTGAGTATTGTGGATGCTAATGTTCACACAAGTGGAAATAAGATGACATATCCTGGTGAAGTAAGTTCCTACATTGTATATATAATATTTTTAATGATTATAAGTTACCTTTAAGTAAGACATTGCTTGTTTTTCTTATTCATTTAATACAGTCATCTAATCAAGGCTATAAGAAATCAAAACAAGTTAAAATAGCTTCAGTTGTTGCTGCCGCAAGAAACGGAAATGAAGGGATAAGAATATTAGAAGGAGGTTCTAATTCTATTCTAGACATACAAGAAAATTATGTACAACATGATGTAGAAGTGTTGCCTAATAGTTCTAGTACTACTGAAAAAGGAAAGAAGGGAAAGGGTCGAGCAAAATTGAATTATCTCAATAAGGAAAAATGTGCGATGTTACTAGTAGAGTTTAATGAAAGAGGATAGCCAATTTGCAAATGATCAAATAAGTTTTCATCATTTTTTGGGACCACAACTAGAGAACTTATGCTAATTACATTGAAAAATTGGAAAGATATCAACGAAAGTTTTCTTGAGGACATATGGGAGCATGTGCTGGTAAAATATAAACTCCACGTTTCTTATATAATTTATAAACTACATCACTATTAATATTTTGTACCTTAGTGTAGCAAAAGTTTGATGTTGATACTTGTCATAGAAAATACATCATGCAAAAAATGGGAAAAATTGGCGAGATCCTCGATCTAATATGCTTAAAGCAATCAATAATAGAGGAAAAACAATCGGCATGACACGAGCTACTGCCTCTCAAGCTCGATAATGCTGAATCAATGGAAGAATGACAATCATTTGTCAAAGAGCGCAATTTTCAACCATATGAGGCAAGCTTCCATTGCTTTTGCATATTGACCATACTTTGCAACAAACATTTAGAATGTTAATTAGAACAATACATCATTCTTTGACTTGATTGAAATGTTGACTACCTCTTCAACTAAATCAGGTAGTAGGGCTACCCTAAGTTTACTATAAACTTCTTGCTTCATCTGCTCTATATTTCTAATAAAATTTACGCTTATACAATACTAATTGATTTTGTAGGAAAAGAATGATAGATTCAAAAAGGTGAGAGCAAGTCAAACCATGATGCATGCAACAAGTAGAAAAGGGCTTTGCTTGCTTAGAAGCTGAAATGGTAAAAAATTGTTAAATTAAAAGTTAAATTTGCTTGAAAAATTATAAACGTTTACAAACTATCACATATATGAAATATGTAAAATGTAGCGTACTGAAAGTGAAGACCCTGATTCCTTAACATTAGATGATGTTTATATTCCAGGACATACACGAAAAAATGGTGACCTATTAATGAATCAAATGGGGTAACATTGGTAACAATATTGCTTTCAATAATTTTTGGTCATTAATCAAAGCTTATATTTATAATTTTAGCCTATTAATGTATTTCCTCATATCTAAACAAAATAAAAGCATGTCCAGAAACGGTTACCTCTCCAAGCAAACACTCTCTCAAATGATGGAGTTACAAGAGTACTTGGTCCAGAATGTCGAGGCCGGGTAAGAGGTCTTAGTTTCGGTGTGACTCTTTCAAAGTTGAATGCTTTGGTGCACGATCATAACTTGCAAGCTCAAGTCCAAGAGTTGAGGCATGAAATTAAAGAATTAAAAGATTAGCTTCAAGTGAAGAGTAAAGTGTTGAACAAGAAGATAATATAAGTGGAAAACTATAATTAATGAATGGTATTCTCAATTACATATACTTTCTATATTCAAAATAATAAATTGTACAATTGTATATGAATTTTACAGCCTACAGATAGAAGCTTGAATGACTTAGATAATCTTTAGAATAAAAAATGTAAATTGTTATCTTGGTTTGGAAAAGGTGAAATCCCATCAACAAATTCAAGTAGTGTAGTGCATCATGTACCCCTTTGGTAATGATTGTTGGAGAGTTTGAGTTAATGAAGTGATTGATAATGTCCGCTTATATCATCCCACACATGAGCTTTTTCTTCTTGAAGATACATTAGGAAGTAAAATTACATGACCAATTAGGGATATTGAAGTGGATTCGCTGTAATTACAACAAATGTATACTAAACTTCGTTTCCATTTTAATTCCATTTACATTCAGTCTCAATTCTTTAAAATCAAAAAGTTGTTGGGTGGTTTATTTGAATTGAACACGGGTTTTTATTTGGATACCAAAATGATTTATTTGAAGGAAATTTCCTTGGTGATTGATGCTTATTATTGTAGTTCTGTGTCTTCTTTTTCAAAGAGTTGTCATGTAATTCATGTGGACTTCACACATGCCATGATGGAGTTTTGCAATGGGTTGTNAGTTTGAGTTAATGAAGTGATTGACAATGTCCGCTTATATCGTCCCACACATGAGCTTTTTCTTCTTGAAGATACATTAGGAAGTAAAATTACATGGCCAATTAGGGATATTGAAGTGGATTCGCTGTAATTACAACAAATGTATACTAAACTTCTTTTCCATTTTAATTCCATTTACATTCAGTCTCAATTCTTTAAAATCAAAAAGTTGTTGGGTGGTTTATTTGAATTGAACACGGGTTTTTATTTGGTTACCAAAATGATTTATTTGAAGGAAATTACCTTGGTGATTGATGCTTATTATTGTAGTTCTGTCTTCTTTTTCAAAGAGTTCTCCTGTTATTTGTTGTCATGTAATTCATGTGCACTTCACACATGCCATGATGGAGTTTTGCAATGGGTTGTCTTTATGTGTTGATATTTTATGGCTCTATATGTTAGTATTGTAGCAT
>CAIGRL010282387.1:0-13520 GCA_903798325.1 Fraxinus xanthoxyloides
TCAAACTTTCTATCTCTTGAATGGTCCATAACGGCTATATTTTTCATTTTCATTCTCATTATAATGTGGCTTAAACGGGCTCTAAGGTTCTAGCTTTCACACACGTACGGCCGGACAAAATTCAATAACTGAATTGAATCGAATCGGCTCGAATCTGAACGATTATTCTCAAGTTAAATACTCAAACGGTATCTGAAACGAGAACTAACGAGTTTGATTCGATTCTCGATTCTACACCCGGAACCGAACAATAACCGAATCTCCCTAGTTTTTTATTTTAAATAAGTCAAATTATTTTATTTTTAAAATAAATTGCTAACTAATTAATTTAGTCTAAATTCAAAATATGATTTTACTATCTTTAATTTCCAGCCAAAATCAACTTAATCAAATTGACCTAAGTTTTATTCTACCGTAGTATAGTTACTACCGTTCTATTATTGTGAATTAGTCATCTTTCTCTTTGTGTGATTTTAACAATCAAATATATGAAAACACAACAAAAAGAGGTGCAAAAGATATAACAAAATTGTATCACGTTATTTTGTATGAGTTAAGATTGAATATATCATAGTCGAATTAATATAGTGTTGTTATAAAATAAAAAAATTAATTATTGACGGAATCTCAGAACCGAATAGAACCTAACACGAACGGTTCAATAAATAAATTTAGACCAAATGGTTCCATTTACTAAATACCCGAAAATTTCGGGTTTTGTTCTATTCTCTTTATAACCGAATCGAACCGGATCATGTCCAGTCTTACATATCTGGAAGGGTAATTATACCATTTTTACTTTTTGCATCATAAAATTGCACTTAACGTTTTTAATCTTTGATCATTAGCACTTACGTCCCTAACAATTTTTCGTACCATTTTTATCCTCAAACTTTTCATAAATTAACATATTTTGTATTTAATAAAAGTTTCATCTACAAAAATTCGTTGAGATGAAATAAAATAAATTTTTTCATCATACTTTTAAAAAATAAATAAATAAGAAGCACAAAAAATTTGTTTTTCTCTCATTTCAAGACATGAAAATAAAATATTTTAATATAAATTATCATCAAAGACAAGACCTACTGATTAATGGAAGGTAAAAGTTAAGAATTCAACGAAAAAAAAAAGTTAAGAAAATAATTACAACAATGAGCAAAGATTGAGGAGTTTAATTAAAATTAAAATGTGATGTATCAAATAAAAATTGTGGTGACAATATAATCATCATATTTGCAATTATGCCCATGTTGGATTCTCATTATTCAAAACTCATTTTTTTTCTCAAATTCATTTTCAACTACACATTCTCACAATAAGATATTTTGCTTGTAAACTTAAAACTTTACCTTACTTTTTAACCGTACATTTTTTAAAAATTTACTATTACAAAATTCATTTTCAATATATAACGGGGCTCAAACACATGCTATCACTAACCTATTTTTCCATCCTATTCTTATTCTTAACTTTGAAAAATTAACAATTTCATCTTAATATTTTAATCAAACTTTCATACTTTGTTTTTTAGTTTGCTTATTTAAAATATGGGAGATCAAATAAGTCTATCTATGTTTTCGTGACAAAAATTGAAAGGAAATCATCATTACAGACAAAGATGTATAAATTAATAGAAAATTGAAAATAAGAATGTAATTAAAAAATTTGAGGAAATATATGCAAAAATAAGCGAAATTTAAAAGTTTATTGTAATTAAAATGTGGTGTGATTTACAAAAAAAAATAATATGTGAATATAATTACCCTTTTGGGGATAATTAGTTATTACACATAAAAATATTCATTTAGGAATAAAAATTGAATATGCATAACCAAACTGATGTATTCTCGGGTGCTCCATTGCCTAACATACCACACTACCATATAAGTCGTGCCGAGCATGAGGATTCTCTGCATCGATAGAGGGTTTGATGGCAAAAGGTTATACTCAGAGAGCCTTAGCCCGTGTGTTGTGCTAGCCTTATTATTCCAAAAAGACGAGAAGATGTGCGTAGACACTAGAGCCATTAACAAAATCATAGGCTGGATAATTTGTTAGATTAGTCGACCCTGGGGGGGAGTGTAAAGGTATTCCGCAAAGTTGAACCAAAAGAGTTGTAATCACCATATTCATCTTCATTCCGGGCAAGAGTTTATTTCAGTGGTTGGTGATGCCTTTCGAATTGTGTAATACACCCAATACATTTGTGTGGATGACGAACCATAACCTTCGCTCATTCCTTGATCATTGTGCAGTGGTGATATTTGATAACACCCTGGTTTAAAGTTAGTCCAAGGCTCCATGCCACACTTGTAGGATGTTTCGGTTGTGCTCTATCGGGAGATTTTTTGTGTGTCGCTCAAAGTGCTAATTTTTCTAAGACAAGCAAACGATATTAAATAAATGGAATTGGAATATGGATGGAATATAACGAAATATAGCCACTTTGAGGTTCACTCTAAAATGAAACATGGAAGGGAGTCACTATAAAGAAGTTTTGGGAGTTATGAAGGAAGATTCGAGCTCGTATTGTTTATAGGTTGAAAACCAGAATTAAACTTTACAAGATCTAATCTCCCACTATTCCTCAATAACTGAGTGGTAGAACGATTCATTGTTAATTGATTGGTCGTAGGTCATCTATTTAGGTTATGTAATCTCAGGAACGGATCCAGGACCAGATGATAGGTCGAGCTAATACGTAAAAAAAATAAAATCACACAAGATTTTTTTTTTTTACATAAATTTTTTTTCTACCTAAAAATATTCAATAGGTTGGGGACTGGGCCGGGCTGTACATCTGTCCCGGTGATCTCATCGACCAAGGTTACAGTTCATTCAAATAAAGTGGACGTAGGCTGGAACTATCGCATACCATGTATCATGCTCGAGGTTCGAAGTTTCCATGGTTTGGCATTGTTATCGACATTTTCATCCCATATTTTATCACTTTTATGGTTCCTCTGATTGATTGCATAAAAACTGTTAATTTTACTGGTATGAGGATTCAGAACATGCCTTTATATTGGCGAAGCGAAAGCTAATGTCCACCCAAGTTGTATTGTTTTCAGATTTTTCCAAACCTTTTTCATTACATTGTGATGCCTCAAAGGTAGGCATCGTGGTAGTTCTCAGTCAGCATGGCATCACATTGCTTATTTTAGCAAGAGATTCATTGTAGCCAGCGGTCAATACAACACCTATGATGTGGATTTCTCTTATAAGGTACAAGTCGTTTGTTATTGAATTAACAAATTTCGGTGGAAGTTAATTCTCCATTATTTATAGTGATCATAAGGCCCTTAAGCATTTTACTTGTCATGATCCCATTTCTACTTGACTACCGACATGCATACTGGATTACATATTCACAACATTTCATGTTCGTCATCAGCACCAAAATGGCTCCATAAATACAATGGTCGATGCCTTTAGTCATCATCATAGATCATTGTCTCAGTTACGGGTTTGGGTGTAGGGTTTTGATTCTTTCTCCACTTTTATGAGTCATATTCATTATTTGGACCCTTATTTATATTCGTACAGACATGTCACCACTCGAGTTTGTTCTGTTGGATGGGTTTTTCGTTGTATTTAGTTTAGTTTTCAAAATGGCAATTGTATCTCAAAATTATCTTGGAGTTAGCCTTAGTTTAGGCCTCTTACTTCTGGCCAACAGTCCGACAAGAAAACAGAATCCCCGTCGCTCACCGTCACCCAGCTTGAGCGAGAGTGATGTGAACCCAGCCAAGAATGAGTCTTAGGAACCTACGAACAAGTTGAAATCAACCCAAGAAAGTTAGAAATCACGTCTAGCAAGGAGCAACCCAACCCGTTATTCGACCCGTACCAATAACCGAAATTACATATAAGAAATCCGACCCGTTGATTACCCGAAACAAGAACCGTGAAGTGGGAACGCCGCAAAAAGACTCTGACCCCCTTTGATAAGTTCAAGATATAAGTCTTTAAGCTACCAGAACATTGGAGGAAAAAACTCAAAAAATTGTATTAATTCACAATAATGATAAAAGTCTCCCTTACAATGAAATATGAAAACTTATTTATACTAAAGCATGAAAAAACTCGAGAGTCTAGTTTAAATCGGAAATAGTTCGAAAATATTGCAAGAATTATAATAGAAAAGGAATTCTAACTAATTAAGGTAATTTGCGAAAAAATAAAAATCCTCGCCCAAAATTTGGTCTATGCAACAGCATAGGGCATTCTCATGCGGTTGCATAGACCACATGAATTGCCAAGTTCTGCTTGCGGGTTGCCACCATGCGACCGCATGGTTTGAGACACTATGCGGTTGCATAGTGTCACCCTTTTGCCTCCAACTTCGTGTTCTTGATTCGAACGTCTTCCAACTCATTTTGGTCATCAACTTCAACATGAAATTTTTCCGTTGGCTTGTCAACTCCGTCCCCGTGATCTTCGTGGCTCGATCACTTGATTGCATGGCTTCTTTGGCTTGATTCGAACCCCGTCTTCCTTCCGAGCTCGACCTTAACTCCTCCTCAATGCACTTCGAGTCTTTGCTTGTTTGAAGCCTTGTCTGGATCACATCATCCCCTCTCTTTTCGAAAGGATTCGACCTTGAATCTGAACATGCATCAAACTAAGCAACATTAGCAACCTCAAAAATGTCGACAATCACCAACTTACCCTAAAAAACCAAGTCGTGTCCATCGATCTCGCTCATAACAATGATGTGGAAAGGTCTATCTCTTCTAGAATGTAGCATGGACCTCCTTTGAACTCGTTTCCAACTCGTACACATGATCGCCCAACTAACATCACCTGGGTCATACAAGACTCGATTCCATAGCATAGTAATCACTTGTCTTTCACCAAAACTACTACCAACACCAATACATAAGGTCATGGAATTGAAAGAGGTTAGTAGATCAAAAATACTTGTGAAATTGATGCATGAGATGGATATAGTAGACACTAGACCTACTCCTAACACATGTCATAAATCCAATCTAATACATGAAAGGACACCACAATTAAAATAAAGACATACATTCACCCAATCACCCATATTGTACCCCAACTGCCTATCATATTCAAGTAGCTCTGTGTGACATAGTAGAATGTAATGATTTAGCAAGTCTATGTCATAAACAAGTAAGAATTGTTCCATATATGTAAATTCATAGCCTATCATAGGTGTAAGGGTTTAATACATTACCATGGCGTGATTCCATTCATCTTCCTTGTTATTCATCCATTCATCTTCCTTGAGTTCCTGCAAAAGAGAGTTATCGAAATTGGGGAGGGAACTGTTAGCTCTCATCAAAGCTCTCTCACACTTGACTTCCCTCGCGTAGAGACTCACCTTAGAATTTTCTCTCCACTCTAATTTTTCCCTCTCTTTTCTCTCACGTGGCTCTACTTTTTTTTGCTCTCTCTCAGCCACCTTACTTTCTTCTCTCTTGCTCTCATTTTTCCGCTCTTTATTCTTATTTTCTCGATCTCTCTTCAATTTCAGTTGGTCTTCTTGGACCTGTTGTGGTGTCAAAGGCACAAAAATAATTGTTTTTCCACCCATTACAAGGCTGTACAATTTGTGGGCCCTTCATGCTTCACTCTCCTATCATACTGTCATGGTCTTCCTAGCAACAATTGTCTCGCATACATTGGAACCACGTCACACAACACCTCATCATGGTACCGTTCAATGCTGAAATTCACTAAGACTCTCTTGGTAACCTGTATTTCCCCATAATTATTCAATCACTCCAATTTGTAAGGTTGTGGATGCCGCATAAGAGGTAACCACAACTCTTCTACAAGGGTTGTGCTAACCACATTTGTACAACTACCTCCTCTATTATCAAACTACACACCTTAGTTTTAATGTAACACCTAGTGTGAAATAAATTCTCCCGTTGCGGCTCCTCATTATCCTCCTTCAATTGTGTAGTAAGAGTACACATCACTACTAATGACTCTGCTATCAGATACTCCATACAAGTTTCACCGTTAACATCCTCGAACTCAGGCATGCTGTCACCCCCACTTCCATCATCTGACTTAATCTTTCCATTTTCGAGAAGAATCATCACTCGTCGGTTTGGATACTGTGAAGCAATGTGCCTCGAACCAAGACACTTGAAGCATTTAATATCCTTCGACCCGTCGCTTGATTATCGATGATTGGTTTACTCTTATTCACCTCTTTCTTAACCTTAGGTATTTCAACTTTTCCTCTTATTCACCCGATCATTCCTATCACCATCACTCCATTTGGGTTTCATAGTAAACCTGGCTACTCCCTTTCGTTTGAGTTGTCTCTCCACCTTCATAGCCACATGCACCAAGTCCTCCAAATCCACATAGTACTACAACTCTACTATGTTAGCAATTTCCCTATTCAACCCATTTAGAAACATAGCTATGGTGGCCTTCCTCTCCTCATCTACGTTCGCTTTAATAATCGCCACCTCTATCTCCTTATAGTAATCCTCCACACTATTAGACCCCTGAGAAAGTGTTTATAATTTATGATGAAGATCCCGATAATAATGTCCGATACAAACCGTTTTCTCATGCAAGCCTTCAACTCTCCCCACGTCTCAATTGGCTTATCCAAATTCCTCCTGCAGCTAGTCACCAACTAATCCCACCAAAATACAGCATAATCAGTGAATTCCACTACCGCTAACTTCAATTTCTTCTCCTCCGAGTAATTATGGCAATCAAACACCAATTCTACCTTCTTTTCCCATTCTAAGTAAGCTTCAGGGTCACTCTGATCTTGAAAAGCTGGAATGTTCAGTTTGATGCTCCCCAAATTTCCATCAACCCCTCGATCAAACCTACATTCTCTAGTCCTCATTCGTCCCATATCAGCTTCCAAATAATAATCATCACTTCCTACACTCACTGCCTCATCTTCCCCATCAAATTCAGTTATAAGATTCCTTCATCGCCATCTCATTTGTCCCCACGAGAAACCCTTTGGAGCATCATTCGCTGCTGACTCCCAATTAAAGTTTTATACCTAACCACATCACCACTAACACGTTCAACCGTCAAACCCAATTGATCAAACCTACTATGTATAGCCTGCATATTATCCATAAACTCCGCATAAAACCCCTTAAATACCTCTTCCTTCTCGCCTTTACTCATACTTCCTGTTTGCAATTAAGTAAACAACAAGAATTTAAATGAAAAGAAATAATAAAAGAACGAAACAATTTACCTCATGTATTTGCACTCGTGTATCACTCAAGATTAGCTTTTACCCGATAATGAGCTCACCACTATGCCTTTTACCGCTTGTCTTCCTTTCTCAATGGCTCGAGAAATAACCGATCTCAATTAAATAGGACATAATCCCGCAACGAACACCACCACAAGCACAAGTTCGAAAAATCAACAAAATATATACAGAGAGAGTCAATTGACTCAAGCTCAAGAAAAAAAACAAAATGACTCAAAATCGATATTTGTTTTTGCCGTGTTTGCCTCAAAACGTTCACGAATAATTCGAGACTTTTTTTTCCAGATCGTACGGATGAACAGTACCATACGGATGAACATTAATTTTTTTACTAACTCAATAAACAACTAAATATAATCTAGAGGCAAAACAAGACAATAAGGATTGATTTATTTATTTATTTTTGACTCAGACAAGAACAATAAAACTGATTCTTTTTTTTATTCAAATAATAAAATAAACTACTGTAAAGTAAATGATAGATGGCCTGAAATATAGAGCTAAACTCTGATACCAAATGATGTGAACATAGTCGAGAATAGGTCTTGGGAACCAACAAACAAGTTGGAACCAATCCAAGAAAGCTAGTTATCAAGTCTCGCAAGGAGCAACCCAACCCGTAGCTCGACCTGTATCAAGAACCGAGATTACACGTAAGAAATTCGACCATTTGGTTATCCGAAACAAGAATCGTGAAGTGGAAACACCACAAAAGGACTGCGACCCCCCTTGATAAGTTCAAATATAAGTCTTTAAGCCACCAAGAACATTGGAGGAAAAAACTCACTAAATTGTATTAATTCTCAATAATGATAAAAGTCTCCCTTACAATGAAATATGAAAACCTATTTATAGTAAAGTATGAAAAACCCCTAGAATCTAGTTTAAACCAAAAATAGTTCGAAAATATTGCAAGAAATTGACTTGATTGCATGGCTTCTTTGGCTTCTTTGTCCCCGTGATCTTCGTGGCTCGATCACTTGATTGCATGGCTTCTTTGGCTTGATTCGAACCTCGACTCCCTCCCAAACTCGAACTTGACTCCTCCTCAATGTACTTCGAGTCTTTGCTCGTTTGAAGCCTTGTTTGGATCACATCATAGAAGATGTTGCTCGCTTGTCACTGAGGCTTTGCTCGAGCCACATGTTTATACGAAAAACTCTAAGTTGCATGTTTTTAAACAAATTTTTCCAGCCCGTTCAACCCAATTACTCTCTCTTATAAATATCCAAGCCATTAGATGAAATTTTAGGGTGTTTTTCATTATTTTCATTGCCTTATCTTATTCTCTAAAGATCTAATAACACATTCTTTCATTGTGATTTATCCGTTATTCTTGAGATCATATAACCACTTGTTTGGAAAAACATCATATTGAAGAATTCAAAACACATACTTCTTAAATATCCTTAGAAATATACTTTCTCAGTTGGGTTTCAGAAGTTGCTGGAGGTTAAGAGAAGTTGGAATGCAAACACGGGAAAAACACAAGAATTGGAGATTCTTGAAAATCCACTTGGAAGAGACAATTGAAGAAGATCGGGAAGTTGGAAAGAAACAGGGGGTCTTGGAAATCTCAGGAGGTAGATTGATAGATCTAGCAGGTTGGCTGAACAATATCTGTGGTAACAGATCGTGAGTCTGGAAGAAACAGCAGATCTTAGAGATTACAGAAATTGCAACAGCAGGAACTAGTGGAAGTTTCTAGGCTGGAAACAGACTGTAATCCATATTATCTATAGTGGAGGTAACTGACTTGGTTCTAAAGTTTTTACCCAGTTTGGGTTTCTACGTCATCATATCGGTGTTTGTTATTTATTTCTTTCTTTATTACTGCAGTATTCAAACTTAGGGAAACTAGATTGTATGTTTAATCATCTAGAAACTAACTAAAAGTGACTTGTTGATTTAATTAGCATTATTTCGCACGTGAGGTCAAACTTAGTTAGTAAACTACGCATTTTCAATAATGAATCAATCTGTCATTGTTGATCAATTTTTTAAAGATGGTTCATTTTTTGTGCCTTCTAAAGAATTGATGATGTTGCAAGTATAGCTCAGCTTTCTTTCATCAAGATCATAGCTTGCATGGACTGACCATTTCTATTGTTTCTGACTTGGACACTCGTTTTGTTAGCCATTTTGTTGTAGTTTATGGGAATTGGTGCTTACTTCTTTGAATTTGTGATGTCTATCATCCTCTGATCTAAGGAATGGTGAAATGTTCGTTGTGTAATTGGTTATGCATTTTGATGGGTGATAATATCTGTTCTTGGGATCTGCAGTTGAGGCAGGGTGAATTTGCCTATGATCACGCAGTCAAGAGGGCTGCTTGATCTAACTAATCTACCATCGAGGACGTGTTGTGAACTTCTTGGAGGGCTTGCAAAAAGTAGAAGTAAACTTGGTTTTGGAACCAAATGCTCATTATAAGCGAGTTGTTGATCTTAAGAGGCACGTTAAGTTTGACGTGGGGAATTTTATGTAGGTTATTCTAATTAAAAAACATTTCCAAAATATCAATATAATAAGCTATCTTCCCTTAAGATTGGATCAGATGAGATTATCAAGAAGATCAAACCAAATGCCTATATCTTGAAATTGCCTAGCCACATCAGTATGTAGATGTCTTTATGTTAAGCATTTGGAGTCTTTTGTAGTTGATTCTTTTGATGAGATATGTCCGGATTGGGGGACAAATTGCTTTGACTTGGGATGATGATGGAGTGTAGGATATTGTAGACGCGTTGATGATTTGTTGGGAAAATGAGTGTGCCGAAAAATGCAAGTGGGGGCCCCCTTTTTAACCCAAATGAACTAATCCATAATCTAGGCCGGTCCAGCCTTTTAGCTCGAGTGATGTCTTTATTATTATTATTATTATTATTATTATTATTATTATTATTATTATAATATGGTCTTTCCCTTCATTTGATGATTCCTAGGTTTTTCAATTTAAAAGACTTGTGGTTGGTTTGGTAAAAAACATGCATTGCAATCCAAATTTTGAGTTTTCACAAGAATTCTTGTATTTTTGTGTAGATTGTTATTTGTGTAGGTGCAACCATCATTGGTGAAAGTGGCAGTGGTAGGGTGGGGGCTAGGAAGAAAATGAGGTTTTTCTTTTTTAATTATTTTTTTGTTTAATTCATTTCTTATTTTTTGTTTCACTTTTTTGAATATTATATACTTTAATTGAGAAAATATGAAGGGACCAATTTTGTTCTACTTTCCTTTTAAGAAAGAAAAGATTTACCATCTTTGAGATCTAATCGCACATTGCTCTTTTCTCTAATTGACTATACACACAAGATATAAGACGAAATACATTTCATGTTATTTGCCAAGTTATCCCTTCGGACTATGATATATAAATGAGATAAAATTTGGATTAAACCCTCATTTTTCTTACTTAATCTTAGGAGGGTTACCTCGGGGAGAAAAAAAATGTAAGTCAAATTCATTTGGAGTATTCTCTCAAGTTCAATAAAATGGTAATAATGATCAAGTAAAAACCCATTCCTAGTTTTTGGTCAATTGACGAACTTTGTACATATTTATGTTATCTATTTTTACAAATGTTTGGGACTGTGGTGCCAAAAATACCTTTGGAGATAATCTATTTGAAGGTCCTTATATTGCCTAATTTACAAATGCTTAGGACTGTTGTGTCAAATATAAAATGTTTGAGACCTCGTGACACGTTTTTGAATGGTTTGAAACCCCATATACAATTTACCCTAGTTTTAATAAGCAATAAGTTATCAAAAATTATACGTGAAAAAGTTATTTTATTCAACATTATGAAAATATTCATATATGGATATATGGAATTCAAAGATTTTATTTAACATGTTGGATGTTCTTAATTAGACCTATTAGATAAATATTAAAGCACATTTATGAATCATAGTAAGTAAATAGATTTTCCAAGTCATAAAATAATATCTGATACAAAGTGCAATTAAATCCTTAACAAGAATAAATGAAGATTTATAGGATCCATATGTGGATTTCATATGCCAGATTGTTTGAATTACTAATTTCTTCAAATGTATTTATGTATAAATGAAGAGTTCATTTACTTCTTGAAATAAAAAAATTAAGGGGAAATTGCAAATTTAGTCCCAAACTTTTGGCCAAAGTAGTGATGCAGTCCTTAATATTTTTTGTCTAATTTTTGTCCCCAATCTTTGAAAAAATACCTTATTAAGGACCTATTAAGGGAAAAATGTTCCAGCCATAAAGAGAAAAAAGGAAAGGCCAAATTTACAATTTAGGGTGTGTTTGATGGATATTATTGGAGAAAGAATGTATTAACCTGCTAATTTTTCAACGATGAAGATAAAAATATCGGACGAAAGGAAGACAAGGTACAAGATCACTAATTTTGGCCAAAGGTTAGAGACTAATGTGTAATTTAGCTTAATTTAAACGATATTAATAAATGTAACCACCTACCTAAATGTCAAAGCGCAAAGCGACTTACCACATAAACAGTTGTGCAATATTTATTAGTCTTTAGCATGAAACCACTATATATAGTGCGTCTTTCATCGTCAAAATCATTGTGCACTTTGAACAGATTAGGAATTTTTGACTCACTCATCCTTCAGGATCGTAACCATTAATCCCATTATCTGTTTTCAATCACATTGTATCTCTCTAGTGATAAAGAACTTGCTTTTTGAAATGGCAACAACGGATGAAATTCTGAAAAGGTTCGGGGATGAAGAAAGCACGTTGTTAGATCAGTACGAGATTATGTCTTTCAAGGTGCAGCTAAAGCAAGCCATGCTAGGGAGGAGCTTGTCGGATCCAGGCTACCAAGGACAATCAAATTTGATGTCAAAGTCGGTTCAACAAAGGCGACGCTGGGGTTGGAGCCGAGTTCGAAGTATTCATAAGGTGCTAAACAAGTTTTTGAAGCCTAATAAGAGAGCAACACAAGATTTCCTTAATTCAAGCGGGAAATATTCTGTCGTAAATCCATCTAAAATTTAGGGCGTGAATACTTGATTTTGATCATTATGCACTTTCATTAAATAAACATTTACTATTGCAAATTAATGGATTTAATACCATATTAGACTATATGCATTTACTATGTCAAATGTAAGAATCGAATAGAAATTTATCTCACGTGTCTCTTTTTCAATTCTATATAATTATGGACAACTTTGCATACCAACGTGATATTATTAAAAATTAAACCAAGACGTCTTAACTAAGTTTGAACTGAATAAAAAATTTAAGTGAGAGATCAAATATGGTAAGAAGAAACCATAACAAAGAAAAAATTTATATATTAACATGGTGTAGAAATAAAATAAATAACGTAATTCTTTAATTAGGGGTTTCAAAATAGACGGGCTAGAACCAACTGCTTACAACGAGGGCCTTAATCTACCATGTTGTAGGTTTAAGTTGGCCCACCAATTTTGCAGGCTAAGCCGGTCCAACACTTTTAATTTCATTCTTGTGGAAAGTACACTCAGGCGATTTTTTTAAGATTAATATTTCAAAAATCAGAATTAAAGTTTACCTATTCATATATCATGTGATAATTCAATTATTAATATTAATATAAAATTAATTAATATACCAAATCCCACCCCACCCTAAATCCATTTTCATATTACTCTCTCTCTCTCTCTCTCTCTCTCTAAAACATCTTTTCTTTTTCTTTCTTCACTGGAGTGGTGCCTCTGTGAGGGTCGAAAATGTGGCGATATGTGCTTTGGCGACTCTATCTCTCTAAAATCTTTTCTTTTATTTCTTCATTGGAGTGGCCCCTCTGTGAAGATTGGAGCAGCGACGCTTTGATCTTCGCTGCTCTAGAGATAGTGGTGCTCTGTCTTTCCACCATCTTTTCTTTTCTTTCTTCATCGAAGCGATGCGACTGTGAGAACTGGAGTAGAGGCTCAAATCATCGCTACTCTAGCTATATGGCGCTCAGAGCGTCACTAATCTGAGCTGCGAGGCCTTGAGTGCCTCTGATCTTATTAGCGACGCCCAATTCACCACCAACGCCTTGTGTGCAGCTATAGGTTCGTCGTGCTGTTCTAAGCGCTGCTGCAATGGCAAACCTGCAGCGATATTTGGTGGTTTTTGTGGAGGCTTTTGCATTGCTATGATATGTGGTGGCAGGGACAAACGCGGAACTTTAAATTTAAAAGGGTACAATTGAATTTGCAAAAAAAAATGGGAGATATTTTACAAACGAAAATTTACGTCCAAAAAAGTTATATCCCATGTAATTTTGCATTCGAAA
>CAIGRL010282415.1:0-13309 GCA_903798325.1 Fraxinus xanthoxyloides
GTAATGTCTATAGTAGAGGTAACTCACTCCGGGCTTGGTCCCGGAGTTTTACCCAATTGAGGTTTCTCCGTCATCATTTTGGTGTTCGTTATTTATTATTTTATTATTCAAACTTAGAGAAATTGATTTGTTTGATTAACCATCTAAAAATAATTAAAAGTGAGTTGTTGCTTTTGATTGATTAATTCCGCACGTAGGGTCAAAACTAAAAATAGATAATTAATAACAATTCAGTAACTTAGTAGCTATTAATTTGGTAATCCGTAACTTTCAAGTGGTATTCAGATCGACACTAGATTTTTCAATTAGTATTAGAGTCCAAATTTGTTCCATGACTCATATTATCTAGATGAGCAATTCATTATCCGTCCCGTCATATTTTGATGGTAGTAATTATCTCTATTGGAAGGTTAGGATGAGAGCCTTTTTAAAATCCATAGATGAGCGTATCTGGCTTAGTGTTGTGAATGGTTGGGCTGCACCTTTTTGTATCGTTAATAATGAAGTAATCATCACTCCCATTGCTAATTGGATTAGAGCAAACTTAGATGAGTGTAACTGAAATAGCAAAGTCTTACATACCTTATTCATGGTGGTATCCCCATAAGAGTTTATAAGAGTGTCTATGTGTGAGGTAGTCAAAGATGTTTGAGATACTCTACAGACCACGCATAAGGGAACTCATGTTGTTAAGAACTCGAAATTACAATTGTTGACCACTAGATTTGAAGAGATTACGATGAAAGAGAATGAATTTTTTGGTGAGTTTTATGCGAGATTAAACGACATTGTGAATTCTAGTTTCAACCTAGGTGAAAAAATTCCAGAGCTTAAAATTGCAAGAAAATTTTTTAGATCCTTACCTGAAAGGTTTAGACTTGAAGTTACGGCAATAGAGGAGAGTAAGGACTTAGATTCCATTAAGGTTGAAGAGTTTGTTAGATCTCTCCAGACTTATGAACTTATATTCGCTAAATCCACAAACTATAAGTCATTAGCCTTAAATATTGTGAGGAATAACCATATAGAGTTCTCATATTCAGATTCTCCTAATGAAGAGAAATTAGCTTACTTTGCTAAAAAATTTCGAAAAATATTCATGAATAAAAGTAAACCTCAAGAGAAACACAAAAGTGGTCCTAGTGAGTGTAGGAAGAGTTCTAAATCTGTTAGATGTCATAGTTGTTGAGGTTTTGGTCATGTTAGGAATGAGTGCCCTAGTAATAGGAAAAATTCAGATAAGGCTATGAATACTACTTTTATTGATGACGAGTCTAGTTCGGACAATCAGAGTATGAAATCCACTCGTGAGGAAAGTGGGAACTATATTGTCTTTGCTGCTATAATTAGGAATGAATCTGATAAGGGGAGTAAGGAGGTCGAGAACGTAAGTAGTAGTGAGGATTCTAATAGTAAGGAAGATTCAGATAGTGATGAAGATATCCATGAGGCTTAGGATAAGATGTATGAGGAGAGACTTAAGATTCTGACTAAAAATAAAGCCTTAAGTACGAGAGTCACGGAACTGGAGTTGAAAAATGAGAAACTCTTAGCGTACATTTAGGAATTTACCTCAACCTTCAGTGAGTTGAAATCCATGAATGAATCTTTAGATACTCAGGTTATGAATCTCACTAGTGAGTTTGAGAAGACCTCTAAAGGAGCTAATAAGTTGATCGTTGAAAAAGAAACTGTAGAAATCCGGGTTAAAAATCTTCTAAGCGATCTAGAGCACTCTAAGTCTCAACTTCTTGTCTTTGCTAGTGGTTCTATGAAACTAGATAACATTCTAGGATTGGCTAAGCCTACTGGTAATAAGGGAGATCTAGGATATAATAAAAATGATCATAATGTTGCTAGTACGTCCAAGACCACATTTGTCCCTAGTACTGACCAGCTTAAACATGTTCCTAACCCTGAACCTAATAATAAGGGATATGAAGGACAAAAGCCTACTAGACAGCATAGGACACACCAATCTAGGAATAGATATCATCGATCACATACATTTAGTCCTAGGTTTATCCCTACGTGTTTTCACTACATGAGTTAGGACACATAAGGCCTAGGTGTTGTCATTTCCTGAACAGAAATGGAAATCAGAACTTAAATAGAAATAAGAATCAGAATTATGTTGGTAAGATTGACTTCCTTACTAATCAGGTAAGTAAATTGGCCAAGTTAATAACACAGATGACCGAAAATATTAATGTCACTAGGCAAGTTTGATAAAGAAAAGTGATTTAGATTTTTTTTAAATAGATCAATGTGCTCTTAAAGGTAAGAGCATTTGCATACCTAATTGATTAGGTATTTTTGGTTTACGCTCGTGCTTTATTATTATGTGACATTGATTTATGTATATATCATATTTGTTTATTTGTTTTCTATGAAGAAAATTCATGCATTTTTATTTATTTATTTGTGTGTTTGACATCTTTTGTGTTTGGTGCATTCATATTTTAAAATAAAACAAATGAGAAAATGAAAAATAAAAAAATTGTGAAAAATTGTTTTTACAGACATAATATATAATATACTTGAATTTGTTTATTTTAATCATGTTTCGGTTTAATCGATGAGTTGTAATATATTTTTCATTGCTGGTTTAGGTTGTTATGGAGTACTTAGTATAGATGTCTTCATGTATCATCTACACTGTACTCATTTTGATTTTGTTAGTGGGATTCAACCGCGTGTGTGAGATATGAGATGGTAATCACATGTCGTAAGGTGATTTTGAACATAAATTGACCTTATTTATTTGATACAAGTTTAAATTTATCCTCAGTAATAAAAAGTTCAATTTCTTATATTCTTCTTCGCAGCCTATTTAATTCGAGCAATTAAGCGACGATGTTTCTCATAACCTAGTGCCTATGGTCAACTGATTTGGGTTAATCGGCCTAAAACTCGCTATATGGGTCATTTTAGTCGCTTAATGGAAAAGAGTCTGCACTTAAGATGTGAAAAATAATTATGAGTTTAAATTATTGAAAGTTGTGAAAAATAAAATATACTCAGAGTCAAAGGGAGAAGAGAAAATATCAATACAAAATGAGTTTTTATTTCAAGGTCTTAATGCGCTTTAAATGGTTTGACTTTCATAAGTAGATGAATACACTTATTGACACTGATGTTTAGCATGTCATTTCTCACAAAATTAAGATTTGGAGTCATACTTACAAATGATTAGTGATACTTTACACACGTGTCACTTATATAATTTACTCCAGATTAACTTAAACTGAGCATGTTGGAAGGTTTACTGTACATTGATTATACTTATGGATGCTAACGATTGTATTTTTTAATGATTATATGTTAATGTTAAAACAATTTATC
Organism: Fraxinus xanthoxyloides; assembly: GCA_903798325.1. Classification (NCBI taxonomy): domain Eukaryota; kingdom Viridiplantae; phylum Streptophyta; class Magnoliopsida; order Lamiales; family Oleaceae; genus Fraxinus; species Fraxinus xanthoxyloides. The sequence goes on from CAIGRL010282415.1 coordinate 3,346, forward strand.
CCTTCTTCTTTGTGACAAAAATGAGAAGAGAGAAAGATTAGTAAAAAAGTGGAGATGGGAGAGTGAAGTAAAATTTTGAATTTTGATTTAGGAAGAGATTAATTGATTTCATTGCATTCCATGTCATAATGCTTGGTTGATTGAGTTTTTGATGTTTTTGTGATGCTGATCTTTTTGTTGGTGTTTGGAGTAACATTAGGGTTATGTCTCAATCTAGATAGTTTTAGTATCATTTGTTTAATTGCTATATTTCCTGTATCACATGCTTCTAGGTATTTGAGTTGTGGATTTCAGGAACTAGATTTAACAGGAAATGCAAGAGACATGCAGTTTGATGAAGATTGGGTAGTTTAGATCTTGTTTGTTCCTTGACTTATTGTATAGTTTGTTACACAATANGAATAAATATATTGAGAGTTTGCAGTAAGGGTGAGAATGTGCATTATATCAGAATTGCATATCATATGCATAGTTGTTTTTGTTTTTGATGTTTTTGTGATGCTAATCTTTTTGTTGGTGTTGGATTAACATTAGGGTTACGTCTCAATCTAGATAGTTTTAGTATCATTTGTTTAATTGCTATATTTCCTGCATCACATGCTTCTAGGTATTTGAGTTGTGGATTTCAGGAACTAGATTTAACAGGAAATGCAAGAGACATGCAGTTTGATGAAGATTGGGTAGTTTAGATCTTGTTTGTTCCTTGACTTATTGTATAGTTTGTTACACAATACCGAATGGAGAGTTTGTTAGGTTTTTAGTATTGGCAATTCTGTGGACAAAATAACTAATTTGTAACGTGTTGTAAAAGACAAAGACCTAGGGTTCCATTTGTAAAAATTAGGTTATGACTTCCAGGGCTTGAGCATGAAAAGATGAGTTTCACTAGCCTATCACCTAGACACTACTCGAGCGACAAAAACAGAATTCATGTTGCTCGCCTGTCACCCAACTCTCGCTCCAGCGAGAGGCCGTCGCTCATCTATCTCGTGGTTTCGCTCGAGCGACAGGTTTACACGAAAAACCCTAATTTGTGTTTTTAAACATATTTTTCCGACTCATTCAACCCAATTACACTCTCCTATAAATATTCAAGCCATTGGATGAAATTCGAATGTGATTTTCATTGCTTCATCTTATTTTTTAAAGATCCAAGAACACATTCTTTCATTATGATTCATCAATTTTTCTTGAGATCATATAATTGTCTGTTTGGGAAAACATCGAACCCATTAAACCGAAACACACATACTTCCTATTGGTCTAAGAAGGTATTTTTTCAGTTGAACTTTAGAGGTTGCTAGAGACTAAGAGATGTTGGACTACAAGCGTAGGAAGAGCACAAGACATTGGACCAGATTCTTGGAATTCCACTGGAAATAGACAATTGCAGAAGATCTAGAGTAGATCTTGGAGCAGACCTTGGAGTTAGTAGGAAATAAATCGGGAAGTCTAGTAGAGTTGACTAGATAGCATCTTACTGTAACTCACTCTATATTGTCTATAATAGAGATAATTGACTTGGTCTTGGAATTTTTGCCCAGTTGGGGTTTTCCGTTATCATTTTGGTGTTCGTTATTTACCGTTTTCTTTATTACTGTGGTATTCAAAATTAGAGGAATTGACTTGTTTAATTAACCATCTAAAAACAATTAAAAGTAACTTGTTGCTTTTGATTGATTAATTCCGCATGTAGGATTAAAACTAAAAACGGATAATTAATAACCATTCGATAACTTAGTAGTCATTAATTTGGTAATCTATAACTTTTAAGTGGTATCCAGAGCGATACCCGATTTTTCATTTTGAATTTAAATTGTGATAAAATTATGAGAATAATCGTGCTTCACGTACATGACCACCATTTAGCTTAATTCTAGGACTAGAGAGGGCTTTTTTTTATTCAACTTTTGCAAATGTGTTGATTGGCGGTGACTATGGATTGCTAGTGGTGGATTTGGATTTTTGAGATGATAGTGTTTGGCAGCAATGATTTATGGTCGTGGTAGATTGGAATGGGCCATTGGATTTGGCTTAGGATGGTGGAGGTAGAGAACTCGTGTTGGCGAGTTAATTATGGAACAAGAATCTATCTCTATTGTAGGATTTTTGGTATTGAAGTGTCATGTACATTATCGAACTTTTTGGATGAAAATTCTCATTAAGAAAAGATATGATAATTAATGAAATGTTGAGAATAAGAATGTGACAAAAATGTTGGGATGTTAATAACAAAGGTTGAAGACCTTTATTGTAATTAAAAAGTATTGTAACGGAAGAGAACAATGGTGACAATATTAACCATAGTAAAAATATAAACATTTATAGGTTTGATATTGTTAACCTCAAAAAATGAATTCAACAGATGTCGGTCCACTCGTGCATACGTGAGTCATATCCAGCACGTTAATGCCGATCGACGGTCAGGATCGCTCCAAAGTTTTAATGTGGGAGGAGCTCAACAATACGAAACGTTTCCGTTCGGATTTCCGATAGGATAAACAGAACAAGATTGAAAAATAATCAACAATCAACAAGAACTATGTAAAGCGAAATTTGCAGTAGAGGAAATTGTTGAGAGAAAATTATATTGCTTTTTTTATTTATTTAAAGTTGCATTAGCCATTACATAGTGCATGGATGGGGTAGTTATAGCAGTAAAAATGAAATGGTGACCTTTGGGTTAAATTACACGTGGCCTCATCTCCTTGGCCGACTTGTCAATTGATAACCATCACATTGACTTTCCTATCTACTCAAAGTATTAAATGCTATTACATTGACAAGACAATACACTATTACACTTTTCTCAAATGTCACATAAATCATTCGTAACAACATCCTCATCATGAGCATATCTGTGCACGTGGGCCGTCGCCAACTAAAGAGCTTCAGATCCATGAGTGCCTCGGAAGTACTAGGGCCTTGGCTGATACAATGGCCTCGGATAATGGGCCTTGTAATAGCTCTGGGCCTCGGTCGGCACGTAAAAGAGGCCAGTTGGGTTCGTCCCATTGCTTGCTTTGATGCCATGTAACAGCTCCTAATTGTGAGTTATAACAGATATTATATTTTAATGAAAGAGCACATGCAAGTTACAAGACTGACTTAATTGCAAAAATTAACAAAACCATGAATGATGACTAAACTTGCTAATCTCCTAAAGGTTGGGAACAAAAACCAGATGAAAAACTAGTTTGAGACACACTTGTCTAAAGGCAGGGACTAAATTTACAATAATCCCTAGAAATTATTACTTTGAAATCTTGAATTTTAAACTTTAGAAATTCATAAATGAGGTATACTTAAAGTGGAAAGTAAGAAAATTTCACCTTGTTTATTGTTCTTATGTCGATTTGCACTATCGTGTATTTTCTATTCTAAACATACCTCCCAATTTAAAAACTCACTTTCATTTTCAAACCTTACCCTAAAAGAAATTTTCATTTCCATTGCTAGTGCCACTACCCTCGCCACCACCTTCACCACCCTCACTACCGTCATCCAAAACATAACCAAATCTACAAAATCCATACAACAAATATCTTTTACTCGAGAAGAAGAGAAATAATTATGGCTATCGCCACAACCACCACCACCATCATCCACACGTCACCAACCCACAACTCCTCCACCATCCCAACTTCACCGATCACCGTTGTCCACCACCATTACGCCATAGATCTAGATGAGACCACCACCGCCTACCTCCTTTCCATGTCGTCGATGATGACAGAAGTCTTGAGAGATGGTGGCAAAAATTGTAGTTTAGAGAGGTGGTCATTGTGGTGACAATGGTGACAGAGACAATGATAGATGTGTAACACAACTTTACAATTGCTAGAAAATACAAAAAATAGTATTTTGGAAAAAGAAATAAAATTTAAAGTAAAGTGGAAAATAACTTAGCCCATTTTTGACATCTTTTAAATCAAAACATTTTTTTCTATGTACTCATTTTCAATCATATATTCACTCAATAAAATATTCTACAGATAAACTCAAGTTTTTTCCTTATTTCTTAAATATACATTTTTCAAAAATTCACTATTCAACACATTATTTTTTCCAAAAAATGGTCATCAAACATAGGCTTAATTTTTTAGGTAGACTGAAACTTTTCCATCAAAATTATTCTATTAGACTTGGGCCAAAACCTTTAGCCCATTGAGCATGCCGGATTTTGATGGACATTGTTCGACCACTTTTATAGACTTCTAATTCTAGCACCACTTTTATTATATTACGTTCCAGTGTGCATTCTGGAAAGTGTCTAGGTTGCTTTCTATTATTTCTCCGCATGAATTATTAAATTTCATAGGTCTCACGCACACGTGGGTTCACCTTAGATGCGCGTTCACCTTAAAAAATATAAATTGACATAAGCATAGTAACATAAATAAATTATATGTATTCACCAATCAAAAACTAAGAAAATACTACAAGTACTATTTTCAATAATTTTGACAACTAATCGTTTCAAATAATTGAAAGTTTTGATGAAAGTGTGCAATAGAATTACATTATTGTACTGTTCTCAAAATATTATTTGATGTAGAGATAATTCTTTTATACCAATGCATTCAACAGTTAGTGAGGAACCCACCCAAAATTTCGAGGTGTATAAAAATTGGTTCTATTAACTTACATGTTTGACCTGACTTCAATAATATGCATAGAAATAGATTAATTTATAATTAAAAATTTTTAACCAAATTCTTTTTATTGACAAGATTAAGCCTCTGTTTGGCAGGAACTAAAATTAACTCAAAGTTAATAATTAATTTTAAACACGTGTTTATGAGTCCTATAACTTTTCAAACTTATATTTTATCTTTTATCAAAATCTACTAAAAAATTAATTTTAATTCCTACCAAACGAGACTAAATGGAGAATAAGTTACTTATTTTGCTAATAACATCTATTTTACAGTCAAAATAAGTAAATTTCTTCTTTCTGAAGTATGAATATGTTATATGCGAAGACATTAGTAAAAACAAAAATTATTTATTTCTAAGCTTACTTAGTCGAACATTTATTGTCTTTTACTGGCTAGACTAATTAATTTATTTTTAATTGTAATCAATACAAAACTATTCATTATATAGTTTTATTTATATAATTATAAGTAAAACATGCATTAAATGAAATATCTATGAAGCTAGTCTCTTCAGATGAATGCCATGAAAAGAGATAATAATATTTAATAATTTGTGGTTTTTATTTCTTTAACCATCTTATCTTATCACGTAACTTATTAAGGAAATCGAACAAAAAGGGGCATTTTTCTTTTGTTTCAATCATGCTACGTGTACATTTTTTTAACACTTGCATTTACACTTTTTATTTTCAACTCATCCATCCATCATTGCACATATTTACTCCAAATATGAGACGATATCATCATTGTTGTCAACAATGATGAACATCTAGTTTAATTCAATTTTTTTCGACTTCTTTTTTAACTCCTATACCAATATAATGGCATTACGATGTGGCTATGTCCTGGATGGGCCCATATTGTTAAAATGAATAAAGCTAGAAGACCCGTCAACAAAAATTGCATTTGGATTCGTATTTAGTGCAGATTTGTAATAGATGTTAATGAACAAGATTTTAATTTTCTTCGCACTAAAAGTGCTATAATTTCTTCAAGTTATAAACAAGTAAAGGGGGTGACATGTTTCACAACTTAAGATGTATCACCATTGGCGGACACAAGGGGTGACATGGGGTCATGTAACCCCTCTCCCCCGCTCCCCCAATTTTTGAACTTTTTTTTTGGTCATTACATTACGGTAAACGAAGTCAAGATATTGTATTTTTAATATCATTTTAAAGTGTTTACGGTCTGATTGTTCACTTCGTTAACAATGTACGAAACGGTCAATCGTAACAAATTTTGCAATTTGTCGAAGTAAGTCATTCCAAACTAGTATTTCAAGAATTTTGATAACATATCAACATTATAAATTCTTCGATAATCGTACATTAGTCAAATCAATAAATCACATACATAATCTCTAAACTCGTTTCAAGAACTACATAAAAATATCAAATGGTACAAATGGAGATGGAAAATAGTTAAAGGTATGTCAAACGTACGTCGAAAAAGAGGCGTCTAATTCACATTTTTTAAAATAATTTCAATAATTTCATTAATGTTTATTATTTTTAAGCAACAAATTTCTCAGTACAATTTACATCATTTTATAAAGAAATTTTACATTGGGTATGACTTTTTCGGATGTAAATTCTCAAATGTAAAATTCCTCACAATTTTTTGTAAGTTTAATTGTGTCCTCCTAAATCAAAATGTCTACATCCGTCACTGTGTATTATGAGCATGCGTCTTAAGTAAGCTCGAACAAAGAAGGCAAGGAAAGTTAAGCTTTGCTTGCGGCCGTTTCTAGCAAAACTGGTGGCACAGAATTCATATGTTTAAAACATTTGTCATGAAAAGTTTCTTTCATGGAGAACACATCATTTCGTACATAGAGTTATGGAAGAGTTATATGTAAGTGGTTTTGGAGGATTAGAGACGTGGACTTTGAGGTCACGGGTAGGTGTAAACTAGCCGCTGGGCTATTTTTTTGGTTTAAAACATGGTAATTTTTGTTGACCCCCAAAAAATGGTCTGATGACGTGGCCAACAAATAAGTAGAAACAAGTATCCACGTAAGCTTAGATCCCAATATGTTTATGACTCAAATCACCCATTTTTCCAGATGAATCAGTGAAGGGAATTATCCAAAATATTTAATGAGTTGATGTTACGGTTGTTTGGTACATAAAAAGTGACCGTTGAGTATAGTAGGGAGGATCGAGGTTTTCTTTTAATGTGTAAACTTGCATTAGCCCCATCCGACACTAAGTGTGGGCTTTTATACCCAATGCCAGGTGAATGAAGTCCTTGGATGATAAAGCACGCAGTTCTACTAGATCCATTGGTTCTTATAAATGGCAATCAATCAATCAAGCTATTTAATGTTGAGATCCCTATATCTTTATTTCTAAACTAAGGATTTGACTATGTAAGTATGCAGAGACGACGTTTGACAGTGTATTGTCTTGTTAATCACTTTATAGAATCTGCTATTGGTTAGCTGTTCGCCTCACTTGAGATGGGCTCCAATTGAAGGCCTCCACAAGAAGGGGATTGGTCAACCTGCCTTGGAGTGCATAGAAAAGGGTTGCTTGCATCGCCACATCACATATGAGCTCGTCCGTTTCCCACGTGGAGTATTTATTTTACAATTATTTATATGAGTAACAATTTTTGTAGCTTTTCATCCATAAATTTTCAATCAAAAGGTGTTTTATCTCTACAAATTGAAGTTGTTTAGGCGGAAAATATAAACAATTTCCGAACATCCAAAATATCAAAACATTCAAATTTTAATTGTGCTCTCAAAGTTGGTTTGGATTTTTCATTTGTTTCTCGGTAATTAATTCTTAAAGGCTTTTTGAATCCTCAAAATCTTTTGCATGGGCATGCCATAAGCAATCTCTAGCATGGGATGGTGGTGAATATCACTTTACGACGGCATTTTCACTTATTCACGTCTCTCTTAATTTTCCAATTTTCTTTGTCAAGTATTTGATGTAATTGGCAAATTTGTAAACAAAAGGGACTAAAATTAATATGTTGTAAAAGTCAATGAGTAATGTGTAATTAGTTGAAATTAGGTTATATTAGGTCTAAGATTCGAGAATGGGAAAGAAGGAAAAACGATGTCGAAATTTCACTAGATTGTCGTCAAAATTTGGCTCGAGTGTCAGAAACAGAAACTACGTCGCCCACTTGTCTCCTCGCCTTCGCTCAACAACAACTTGTGCTCGACTGTCGCTCATCCCTCACTCAAACGACATGTTATCCGAAAAATTTTAATTTGCGTTTTTAAGGCTTTTTGTTTGGCCATTCAATTCCAAAACCTATCTTATAAATACCAAACGCCACAGAACCATTTTCTACGGTTGAACATTGAAAATTCATATAGTCTTCACATCGTCTTCACAAATTAGCTTTTAACTTTCATTATTCATATTTTGATCTGTTCTGACGGTGAAAAATATCAAATTCACAATCCAAATACCAAACTGTTGTTTCCTTTAAATCTGCCAAAGTTTCTGAAGATCAAGGGAAGGTGGCTGGAGTTGTTGCAAGAGAGCGCAATCTAGGAGAACTTTGGAAACCGCAGTTGGGAGTTGGTACAGGAGCATGAAATCTAGGAGAGCTACTAAAATTGCAGTTAGGAGGTCAGATAGTATGTGTCGTCATTCAGTCTGTTGGGCTGTAAGTTATAAATCGTTTATAGTGGACTGTTGACTGGAAAAGTGCCCGGAGTTTCTACCCAGTTGGGATTTCTTCGTGATCAATTCTCTGTTATTTAATTGCTTTCATAATTACAGTAATTCAATATAGGAAAAATTTATGTTTAATCATCTATAGATTATTAATAGTGACTTGTTGCTAATTAATTATTAAGTTTTTAAATTTCGGGTAATCATTTATTCGCCCCCCTCTAGGTGTAGTTTGGGTCCAACTTCATATTTTCAATTAGTATTAGAGACTTATTTCGATTCCTGACCAAATCTAGATGAGTCAGTCATTGTTTGTACCTCTATTTTTCAACAGAAGCAACTATGCTTATTGAAAAGTACGAATAAGAGCCTTCCTTAAAGCATTGGATCAATGTAATTCGATTAATGTTCAAAATGGGTGGGCTGCACCTTCAACCAGTGTTACTGGCGTAGTTATACCCAATGATATTTCACTTTGGACTAAACATGACTTAACTGAGTGTAACTAGAACAGAAAGGGCATTCATGCCTTGTTCATGGCTATGTCTGCTGAAGTTTTTAGGAGAGTTTTGATGTGTAAGATTGTTAAACAAGTTTGAGATATCTTAGAAACCACACAGACGAGGGAACTAAAACTTTTAAAAAATTCTAAATTATAGATGTTAACCTCTAGGTTTGAAAAAATAGAATGAAGGACGATGAATCGTTCGATGAATTCTATGCGAAGCTGAATGACATAGTTAATTTGAGTTTTAACCTATGTGAAAATATTCCTGAGTCCAAAGTCATTAGATAAGCCCTTAGATCCATACGTAAAAGGTTTAGACCTAAAGTCGTCGCGATTGAAGAAAGTAGGGACTTAAATGCAATTAAGATAGAAGAACTCGTAGAATCTCTTCAAACCTCTTAACTCGCCTTATCTAAACCTAAAAAGGGTTAAATCTATAGCCATGAACACAATTAGGGAAGAAGAGAGTGAGTCAACTTATGCTGAAACCCTTAGGGACGACGAAACAGCTTATTTCGTTAAAAGATTCCAGAAGGTGATAATGAATAGGAGAAAGCTTCAAGAACATAAAAATAAAGTCCCTGATAAATTCTCGAAAAATAAATATGAAAATAATAACTTTAGAACTGCTAATAAGAAAACTCAATCTGTTAGCTGACATGAGTGTCAGGGTTTTGGTGACTACAGGAATGAATGTCTTAACTTGAAAAAAGAGTTCAAATAAAGAAAGACGTAAGGCATTAGCAGTGACCTTAAGCAATGATGAATCAGATTCGAGTACTCAGAGTGATACAACTAGTGGTGAGGATGAAAAAAATTTTATGGCCTTCACATCTATCGTTATGATAGAATCCAATAAGGAAAATGGAAAATTGAAAATGATGAGCAAAGTGAGAAATTCGAGGAAGAATCTAAGGATGAACTTGATATTCACGAGTCTTATCGTGAACTACTTGAGGAGAGTTTTAAAATAAAAAGGTCAACAAAGTTGTACTGAAAAAGGTGAATGATCTTGAAAGAGAAAAAGAAAAACTCATAGGTGACCTCAGGACTCTACCAAAAATTTGAGTGAGTTGAAACTTGTTAATGAGAACTTGGAAGCCAAAGTTAAATCCTTAACAAGCGATCTTGAAAAATCTAATACTCAACTC
>CAIGRL010282422.1:0-31188 GCA_903798325.1 Fraxinus xanthoxyloides
AATTACACCATAATTTTCTAAAGTCTATGTGGACATATATCTTCCATTATAATTTTTATATGTTTCAAACTCCAAATTTTTTCTTATTTACAATTGATTTTGGTTAGCATTAAAGAGGTCAAACAAAGATTAGATTTTTTTAACGCTTCAAGTTTCGAGAATTTAGGGCATTACAATTTGGTTTCAGAGCATGGTTTATTTTCTGTAGATTTACATTAAAAACCATATCTTAGTGTATATTGTCACATACATAGATGATTAAAAAAACAAGGATCCTGAGCCATGTGCCTGCCATAGCCGCACCGTGCCGATTTTGAGGTAAAGAAAGTTTTGTAAATATGCTTGTATCTATGTGATGAGAATGAGAAATTTTATTCTATATACAACATTTGAAATGTATGTATGAATATTAGCATATGTTGGAGTTTGAATACTTTTTGTAGATAATCATTATCTTATCAAGTATTTTAAGAATGTGACCAAATTCAATGTTTATTTAAGTCGTCGAAAATTAACAAAAACTTATTAGATACCCATTAATTGGACCTCAATTTATTGGTATGACACATATGGTACGGATTAAGAAAACTTATAGGAAGACGAGTTCATCCGTGCCTCATCGATATGAGATCGTGAGGCAATATGAAGAGTATCGGTGGAATCCAGCACATAATATGGGCCAGCACATTTAGGAGATGTTAGTAAGGTGGAGGGAGGTGAAGTGACTTTCCATATGGTCACTGGTTATCAAGCCACCTGTCTTCTTATTGATACCTTGCTAGAAGAGTGGCTAGAGGTGGCCGAATCGATCTATAATTATTTATAGGAAGTTTCCATGCCTACCTTGTCTTGAGAGATTGATTATGAGGCTTTCAGTGCAGAGCTGATTGAACAATGGGAATTTGCGGACTTGCGATTCCCGATGATGATAGTGTACCTACTGAGATGTACATTCGTGAAGATGCACATCCACCTATTTCAGATGATGATGCACAACCTTCTAAGAAACCTATGGTTCTGGAGGTTGTATTAGCGACGATGATTGCAATGATGAATAGAGGAGTGAAATTCCAGTGGATTTTATTAAGTTTAATTCTTGTTGATTCCTAGTAGGATTTCTTTTGGTTTCCTGTTGATTTGCGTCAGATGCTCTTTTATTATTGTGTATTCCTCTTGACGGATTATTTTGAGATAATAATAAAAGATGTTGGTTGTAAATTCTTTTTTCCCTCCTATTTTGTGCAAGTAACGTAGACTCCTCTAAGTGAGATTGCAATTATTATAGCTTATAGTAATATGGCGCAAGCGAGGATGATTAGAGAGTTAAGGTGGGAGATTGATAAGGTAAAACATGCCTTGGCTACCCAAGCTACACCTCCAGCACCTCAAGTTCCACTAGTTCTCCAAGCACCGCCTGTGCCACCAACATACCCTTCTGCACTGCTTATTCTGACGATAGAATAGTTTCGCAGATATCGATCCTCGACCTTTGATGGCGGGAAAGACCCTCTGGTAGCTGAGGAGTGGTTACTTACTATTGAGAAGATCTTTCGGCATATCTATTACCTAGAAGATCAAAATGTATTATGTGCTGAGTTTATGCTAAGTGGAAGAGCAGGCCATTGGTGGAATCCTCATCATGCACTCGTACCGAAGAGGAATAACGTAATCTAACTTTGACTCAATTTAAGATGAAGTTAATAGAAAAGTATTTAAGGAGGAAGAATTTTTAAAACTGGTACAGAGAGATATGGAAATTTCTAATTATGAGAGTAAGTTCGAGGAATTGTCTCGATATGCCCCACACCTTGTAAGTACCTAGCTCATGAAGGCAAAACATTACGAGAGGGGCCTACGCCCAAAGATCTGGCAGATTGTGAATTCACACGATCTCACCACCTATCAGGTAAAGGTAAAGAAAGCTCAAATAGTGACCTACTCGGAGTGAAGTTGGTGAATCATGGACCTCGTAATGACTTCAAAAAAAGAAAGTGGCAGATAAGAATATGAATGCTAGACAATTTAAGAAGCATACAAATACAGGTCAAACAAGCAATCCTTTACCTCAATGTCCTAAGTGTAACAAGTTTCATAAAAAAAGTGTTTGTTTGGAAAGTATGTTTACTATAAGTGTGGTCAACCCAGTCATGTGGTTTACTCATGTCCATTAAATAAGAAACTCGAGCAAGAGAAGAAAGGAAAAGAAAGGGTGCTTTTTTTTACTCGAGACGAGGCTGCCCGAATTTTGGACATAATCACAAGTATTTTATCTGTATCTAGTATTTTGGTTTATGTCCTTATTGATTCTGGTACAACTCATTCATTCATATACAATGCATGTCTAGCTAAGATTAACGCTTCACATTAGAAGAGTGATAGTGTACTAGAGGTTAGTATGCCATTAGGAGGAACTATTGATACATATTGGATAGTAAATGGGGTACAAATAAATTTTGATGGATTGACTTTAGAGGCCGACTTGTATGTTATAGAGATGAAGGATTTTGATATTATTTTAGGTATGGATTGGTTAGGTGAAAATCGAACCACGATAATATGTTTTGAGAAGGAGGTAATTTTTCGAAGACCAGGAGAAGAGGAGTTCATATTTATGGGTCAAAGATTACACTTCCTTGCATTATCTCCGCTTTAAAGGCCGAAAGCACGTTGAGGATGCCTGAGTGTCAAGGGTATCTTGTCAGTATTATTAGCACCTCATCTCAAGAGAAAGTATTAGATGATGTGCTAATAGTACGTAAGTATACTGATTTGTTTCTCGATGATCTATCGAGTACTCCGCCCGATAGACAAGTGGAATTAGATCTGGTACCTCGAGCTAATCTTATGTCCAAAGCACCATACCGAATGACACCAAAGGAATTACAAGAGTTGAAGATGTAGCTAGAGGAACTTCTAGTCAAAGGGTTCACTAGATCGAGTGTATCTCCATGCGGAGTTTTGATACTCTCTGTAAAGAAGAAAGATGGTACAATGAGAATGTGCATCGACTATTGTGAACTAAATTAAGTTGACGGTCAAGAATAAGTATCCCCTTCCTAGGATTGAGAATCTATTTGATTATTTGAGGGGTGCATTCGTGTTCTCGAAAGTTGATTGACGGGCGGGCTACCATCAACTGAAGATTAAGTCAGTAGATGTACTAAACACGGTGATTAGGACTCGATATGGATATTATGAGTTTATGGTGATGCCCTTTAGCTTGACGAATGTCCCTACGATGTTTATGGACTTGATGAATAGGGTTTTCCATCAGTATTTGGACATGTTTGTTATCTTATTTATTGACGACATACTAGTATACTCAAGATTTTTTAAGTAACATGAAGACCATCTAACAATAGTTTTGGAAACACTTCATGATGAAAAGTTATTTGCCAAATTCAAGAAATGTGAATTTTGGCTGGATCGAGTGGAGTTTTTAGGCCATACGATTTCAGCACAAGGAATTGAAGTGGACAAATCCAAAGTTGAAGTTGTGATCAATTGGCCGAAACCTAAAAATGTTGGAGAAGTGAGGAGTTTTCTAGGTTTAGCCGGCTATTATCGGTGATTGATGTAAGGTTTTTTCAAGATCGCGAGTTCTATGACACAGTTGACTCGGAAGGGTACTAAGCTTTTATGGTCATAGAAATGGGAGCTGAGTTTTCAAGAGTTAAAAGACATTCTAGTATCTGCGCCAATGTTGACTATTCCTGATGGTTCAAGAGTTTTTAGTGATGCATTTAAACTTGGTTTATGATGTGTCTTGATGCGACATGGAAAAGTGATAGCTTATGCTTCAAGGCAATTGAAACAATATGAATAGAATTACCCTACTCATGACCTCGAACTAGCAGCGGTAATGCACTCCTTGAAGGTTTGACGCCACTACCTATATGGAGCTAGTGTGAGATTTACATCGATTACAAGAGTCTCAAATACGTCTTCACCCAGAAGAAGTTTAATGTGAGAAAGCGACGGTGGTTACAATTAGTGAAGGCTATCTTGTACCATACGAGTAATGCTAATGTAGTCGCGGATGCATTGAGTAGATAAACATGGGATAGTTGTCAACGCTGTATATAATGCATGATCATTTAATTAGAGATTTCGAGAACATGAGAATTGAAGTATTTACTTTACGAGTAAGGACATCATCAATGTTGGCAAGTCTTACTGTGAAATCAACACTTAGGGATATAATAGAAGCTGTTCAGAAGATGGCCCATTTTTAGAAAAGATCAGGCTAGTGTGGGAACTGAGAAGAGGAAAGGATTTGAAATAGCCGAAAATAAAGCCCTGAAGTTTAAAGGCCGACTGTGCGTACCAAAAGATAAGGTATTAATGAATAAGATTATGACTGAAGCTTATTATGCTCCTAAAGCCGCACACCTAGGCGGAACTAAACTGTATAAAGATTTCCAAATGCATGGTTTATCAACTAGTTAAGGTTGAACCTCAGAGGCCATCGGGGCTCTTAAACCCCATGGACATGCCCCAAATGGAAATGGGAGAAGATTGCAATGGACTTTGTCGTTGGTTTTCCTAGATTGATGAGAGGTCATGATGCAATCTTGGTGATTGTGGATTGACTCACGAAATTTGCTCATTTTCTACCAGTTCGTACAACTTATAACATAGAACAGTTCGCACAAGTTTATGTTAGAGAGATAATGTGACTTCATGGTATTCTAGTTTCTGTCGTAACGAATAGAGACCCGAAGTTTACTTTGAAGCTTTAGATAAGCCTTCTGAAAGCTATGGGTACCAAGTTAACATTTAGTACTGCTTACCATCCTCAAACTACGGACAATCTGAACAAACTATCCAGGTTCATGAAGATATGATGAGAGCTTGTGTCCTAGATTTGGGTGCTTAGTGGGAAGATCATTTGTCGTTAGTCGAATTTGCAAACAACAATAGCTTCCAAGCAACTGTTGGCATGGCACCGTATGAGGCTTTGTATGGTTGACGATGTCATTCGCCATTATACTGGGATAAAGTTGGTGAAAGGAGAGTTTTGGGTCCAAACTTAGTTGAGAATACTATAGAAGCTATACATAAAATTTGATCAAGAATTAAGATTCCTTAAGATTGTCAGAAGAGCGATGCTGACAAAAGGAGAAAAAAATTGAATTTTGAGGTTGGAGATAAAGTATTTCTCAAAGTGGCGTCAATGAAGGGAACATTACGATTTGGAAATAAACGAAAATTGAGCCCTAGATTAATCGATCCATTTAAGATTCTTGAAAAAATTGGCAATGTAGCATATTGTTTAGCATTGCCACCCGAACTAGCCTCTAAACACAATGTATTTCACGCTTCAATGTAAAGAAACTCTATCTTGGATCCTAGTCATGTGGTGAATGTTCAATCATTGGATGTCCAGAGTGATATGACATACGAAAAAGCTCTTGCAGTAATTTTGGAGAGAAAGGGCCTTGTTCTAAGAAATCGAAAGGTTCCATTAGTCAAAGTCTAGTGGAGTAAACATGGTGAGAAAGAGGCTACTTGGGAAAGAGAAGAAGATGTTTTAGCCAAGTATCCTAATCTCTTGAACCAAGTTAAATTTCGACAGAATTATTTTAAGTGGGAGAGTTGTAGCGACCGAGAAGATAAAGTAAAATAAAATCTTGTGTTTCATTTTAAAATAATTTGTTTCTTGTATAAATTGAAAAATAATTTGAGTTATATTATTAAGTCGCTAGATCCTTCCTAAGAGTTCAAATTAAAGTTTTGGTCATGAAGTAAAGTTTTGCGCACTTGCTGTTTTTTTTAAAATTTTTGTAAGGTATCAAATTTCTTTTATATGACAATTTTTTTTATGTTGACAACACACATTATATTAATTTTTGCATACATGTTTAGTGCTTAAATATTAAAAAATAGATAAATCAGTTATGGTGTACCAAACGACCCCTAATTCATCTCCATTTATTTCTTAATTTATTTTTATTTTCCATCAACCCGACTTTTCATTTTTTCTCCATTATATTTATCATTTGAATCATCTATTAGAGCCATAACCGTTTTAATCATTTAAAATCCATCATTATGATCATTAAAATGAAGGAAAAAACTGCCATTTTAAAAGCAAAAATTAATCTGCACGCTACCTCATAATTCCACCATTTATACTCAAAGTTGATATGCTAATTAAAACTTTTTTTTATTACACTTTAGTGGTTGCAATTTGTCAATTTCGTTTTGGGGTTTAGTAAGCAAAGCAATAACCTTCTACAACCCCAAAAGTCACGTTTTCTCTCTACAACTATTACACTTATACAAGAAGTTATTTGCCCTTTTTTCCCATAGACATAAGATACTTTGAATCTGGAAATTTCTGAAGAGTTAAAGAGTGCGCTGACTTTTATTACATGTTGAACGCCATAGGATATTCAAACTCCAAGTGTTTAAAGTAGGGGTGTTTCGGCACTTTTGTAAGTGAAGTAAAAATTATTTGTTTTCGATTTGCATTTAACGTGCTATTGTGTTACTCATGAGAGAATTGAAGTACCATCTTGTGTTTCAAATAAGAGATGAAGAGATAATTTATGGCACATAAAAGGGGTTATTAAAACCCCGAGAGTAAACAGACTGATTAATCACCGGTTCGCTTTGTAGAATGACGGTAACACAAATAATCAAAGTTGCATTTCTGAAAATAATATATTTTTACCATTTATTGAAGTGTTTCCTACTGATTGTTATTTATGATACTCATTCCTACAAAATTTACGAGTTGAATGAAGGCATGGCAACGGTTTTGCATGGTGGCAAGTGCTCGACGATTGAAACGCTTTTAACTCTCTATTAAAATTTTCATTTGTGGAATTTTTTTAGGAATACTTAGAAAACACTTTTAAAATGTTTAAATTTCTATTTCGCCTAGTTTTATATATATTGCATGTGGACTATAATTTAGAAACGTTAGAAAGATTATGCATGAAGTTTATTTATTGCTGGATTGAATTTCAGATTCTATTCTCCTATTTAAAAATAGTATAACTTGGGATTCAATGCATGTTTTAGAGTGAGATCAGTGGTGTTTGAAAGGAATATGAGTCTTTTAATAGATGTATTTGGAATTACACTAAAATATTAACTAGAGAAAAAGTTATGTCCATTTTGGTAGACTGCGTCGAGTCAGTTCTGAATTTTCTGTCCAGCATAGTCGAACAATATTTTCATATTTCAAACATTATCATCGAGAACCCAATTTTTTATATGATGTACGTATATGAATGTTATAATCTCTGTTAAGATTTCATAATTTTTAGTCGATGTTTACTAGGCCAAACATAGTTTCCTTTCCACTGCTGTGCAACCGAAAGTTGCTGAATTTTCTCGTGATGTTTTTAAAAAAAATCAAATTACACAATAATTTTCTAAAGTCTATATGGACATATATCTTCCATTATAATTTTTATATGTTTCAAACTCCAGAATTTTCCTTATTTACAATTTATTTTGGTTAGCATTAAAGAGGTCAAATAAAGAGTAAGTTTTTTAATGCTTCGAGTTTTGAGGATTTGGGGCGTTACAAGAGTAGATGTGTTTTCCAACTTTGCCCTTGAGGGACCTGTTGACAACGTTCATGTCGGAGAAGGCATTTTTCCCCGGATTATGAACAACGCCAAATGTCTGTAAGCGTGTTTGACCAGATCGGATGTACTCCTAGGAATATCGGATGTATTCCTAGGAATATGAATCAGTCCGCTCACCAAACAACTCAACCACAGGAACAAGCACAAAGCCAAGCAGCCTAAGTTCCCTCGCCTAGGAACCGACGGAAGAGGCAAGAACTTATGAACCGGGGATATCAGGCAAGGATATCCAAATCATCGCCTCGCTACTTGGCAAATGAAAACGATTCTAATGGACCATGTAGGTCCTATGAACTCGACATGACAATGAAAATGAAAACTTTCCATTCTTCAAAGAATTACATAGTTTTCCCATGCCTCCTAATTTCATGCCCCCTAGACTTCCGAAATATGAGGGGAAAGGCGATCCATAGAAATGCCTCAACAAATATAAAACACAAATGAGTCTTAAAGGCTCATCATCAACTCTGAAATGTAGAGCTTTCCACTTAACATTGGGTGGAGCAGCCGAAGTGTGATATGGTTGGCTAATGCCACACAGCATTAGGAGCTCACTTGACCTTAAAAAGGTGTTTTTGAACCAATATTTTTCCAAAAAAGAGGGAGAAGCGCTGACCTTCAGGATATGAGACAAGCATCAAGAAAATATTAAAGAGTTTCCTAGCTAGCTTTACAGATAAAGTAACTTACTACAAGCAAGTCACGAAGAAACCTTCTCAGCTCTAAAGGGAGGATTGAACATGAACACGCTATTGGAGGGATGTCCGAAGTAAAAACCTAACCACATATGACGAGCTGGTAGAGATGATGAAAACTGAGTTGTCAATGAAAAGATGATTGATCATCTAAATAGGATGACACATGGACTCCCTCCGACCCAAAAGCGGATGGGGCGAGGAACTATATCACATTTGGTAAATCAATAATGGACGCAACATGGGCATGCCATAGCCCCCATTTTGAGACAGGTACGAGCCATGGTGACTCTAAACGATGTACCTATTTGCCCTATGAAAATGTTGGTCCAAACGACAATGTTGGGACGGGAACATCTAGGAGATCCTCTAACCCTAGAAATAGGAAAAGGAGGAGGACCTAGAAATAGGTCCCTAGAAGAGGCGCGACCTTACGGTACTTTCTACCATTTCTATGGCCATGTCACGAGTGAATACTGGGAGGCCGCCTACCACGTTGCTGAAAGGAGAGGCTACTCTTTAGACATCGCTACAAGGATGAACTCACCTAGGAGAGGTGAAATGAGACGACGCTCACCTCGGCATGACATGAATGATGACCGGAATAGGCCTAGGAATAGACAGTTATTGGAGAACCACCTATAAGAGGTGAATCGCGAAATGGTTGGATGAATTATATAAGGGAAGCCAAGGACCTACCTTTAGCCAGCTATATAGTAAACTAACATCATGGGTTGAGACCCGTAGAGGCCATCAACTCACTTAGGAAGACGCGACGGGTGTGCATTATCCCCACCGTGACGCATTAGTGTTAGGAGCTGTGGTGGCAAGAAATGGATTGAGAGATGTGGGCCGCGATGTCTATCCATAATTTTTATATGAAGTTTCCAACCAAAAGAGGTATAACCACTGTCCGGGGAGATTAGATGGGATCAAGGGAGTGTTACCTCAACTTTTAAAGAAAGGCCTACAACCGATGGTCAATATGGTAATCTTAGACACCGAAATGATCGATTTCCCTAAAGAAGAGCAGACCCTGGACAAGGGGGAAATGTTAAGATGATGGAAGCCCCTGGAAAAGGTCTTCCTGAGGAAGTGGCACTAGACAAACTGGACCCTCGAATCATCAAATCAGATTAGAAAACTGCCTTAACAGAGGAGCTAGAGAGTTTTCCTGTAGACTCTCAAGACCTCTCTAAAACCTTGTAGGTAAGAAATGACTTGAAAGATGAAGTGAAAGAGGAGCTGAAGGAATTTTTTGGAGGAACCTTGATGTAATTGCATGGAAACACGAGGATGTGGTAGTAATAGACCTAAAGATCACCTACCGCCAATTAAGAGTCGATCCATACCAAGCCCCACATAGATAAAAGGAAGAGCCTTCAATGTGGAGAGGTACGAAACCCTGATGGATTGATGCTTACGAGAAGATTGCCCTAGATTCAAAGCCAAGTGTTCCACAGCCAACGGTTCTTCTCTTATTTCATTCTCATTATAAATACCGAGACATATACTATCCTGTAAAGATAAGAGTAGCTCAAGTTTTATATTGTCACTAACCATAAGCTCACCACCACTAAAAATCACATTTCGGTGAACATCACAGCTAGACATCCCATATTCTATCTACAAACTCACTAACTAGACCATTGGAGTGCCCACAGACGCTTCTACCCCCGCCGAAAAGGGTCTCGAGTGACTAACAATGTGTTACTACGTACATGAAGGAGCTTACATGGAAGAACTCTATTGGCCACATGTTTGGGCCATTTCTGGGGTCAACAGTGTTGACGATGTGTAAATAGACGAGTGCTAATTGTTAAAAATGCAATTTAAAGGTCCAAGAAGGCATAGTTCTTAAACATCGGATTTCACTCAATGAGATTGAGGTAGACAAAACCAAAATCCAAGTTATTGAAAAATTATCTTCACCATTTCTACGAAGGCATAAGGAAATTCTTGGGACATGCCAAGTTTTATAAGGACATTATCAAGGACTTCTCAAATATTACCAAACCGCTTTGCTCCTTACTCAAGAAGAACATTTCATTTGATTTCTCTCAAAGATTTCCAAGCCGCTTTGCTCTTAAGGAGAAAATCATCATGACTCATATTATTGTAGCTCCTAATTGGGATCTACCCTTTGTGCTTCTGTGCTATGCAAGTGATTAAGCCTTTGGAGTGGTGTTGGAGCAAATAAAGATAAGATCTTACACGTCATCTATTATGCTAGTGGGACATTGATTGATGTCCAATTGAATTATGCCACTACCGATAAGGAGATGCTAGTGGTGGTGCTTTCGACAAGTTTTGGTCTTATCTTATTAGCTCTAAGGTAATTGTCTCTTCTTACCACTCGACCCTCAATTATTTGCTTGCGAAGGAAGATGACAAGAAGAGATTGATTAGAAAGGTTGGGTTCTTCTGAAACAATTTGATTTAGAAATTTGTAACAAGAAAGGATTGAGAATCTTGTAACCGGTCATTTATCTGGACTTAAACAAATTGAGGAAACGGACAAGAAGAGATAAATGAGGTATTCCTGATGAGCAACTTTTGCAAGTCATGCATCTTCTCCAAGCTTCCCATGTACCATAGTTTGCGGACCATGTAAATTTTCTTGCAAGTGGTGTCACTCCTCTGGATATCTCTTATCAAAAAGGAAGAAGTTCTTAATCGATATTAAGCATTATCTTTGGGAAGACCCATTTTATTCAAAAGAGAGCCGAATCAAATCATTATAAAATGTACACCAGATGAGGAAATGGAGAAAATCCTTGAATAATGTCACTTTTCTCCTTATGGGGGTCACTTTGGTGATGTGGAAGTTGCATCAAAAGTTCTTCAATCGATATTCTATTGGCTCATTTTGTTCAAGGATGCCCATACACTTGTATCTAAGTGTGACCTATGCCAACGTAGTGGAACATCCCCAATCCAAATGAAATGCCGTTGACTTCTATCTCAGAGGTGGATATTTTTTATATTTGGGAAACTGATTTCATAGGGTCTTTACCATCCGCATGCTCAAATCAATTAATCTTGTGGTGGTTGATGTCAAAATGGGTAGAAGTGTTGACCTTGTCCACTAATGATACGCGGGTAGTAGTGAAACTTTTGTGGAAAAACATCTTCTCATGTTATGGGACCCCCTAAGCTATCAATAGCGATAGAGGCAAACAATTTTGTAATCGCTTTTTCTACTCATTCTTGACCAAGTATAGAGTGAAGTACTGGGTGGCTACTCCATATCATCCACAAACTGGAGGGTAAGTGGAGATTTTAAATCGAGAATTGAAGAAGATTCTTGAGTCGACAGTGAATGACTCAAGAAAAGATTGGTCCATAAAATTAGATGATGCATCATGAGCCTGCCATACCATATTCAAAAATCCCATTGGTATTTCTCCAAACAGTCTCATGTTTAGTAAGGCAAGCCACATTTTGGTTGAACTTGAGTATCAGGCCTATTGGGCTATCTAAGCATTGAGCTTTGATGTAAAGTTAGCTGGTGAGAAAAGATTGCTCCAACTAAATGAACTTGAAGAGCTCCACCTCAATTCATATGAGAATGACAGGATATACAAAGAAAAGATAAAGAAGTCGCATAATAACACATTGTGAAGCAAAAATTGTATGTTGGACAACAAGATCTCCTTTACAACTTTTGTCTCTAGTTGTTTCCCGAAAAAACATGTTCTAAATGGTCGGGACCTTTCACTATTGCTAAACTCTTCCCACATAGAGTGGTCGAGTCATATTATGAGGAAAATGGGAACTTCAAATCAACGGGCAAATGTTGAAACCATATTTGGAAGGTGATTTTTCGAAAGAGAAGTTATCAGTTCTTCTTGCCAATCCAGAATGATCATTCCTCAAAATCGAGTTAAAGATTTTAATTAAGTGCTTGTTAGGAGGCAATTCTCTTAATCTTAACCCTTTTATTTTCTAATTTTCTTGTGATTAATATTTTCATTACCAACTTTTTTATTATAGATCAATTTTTGTAGTCATTTTTTTGAAGTCCTAGTTACCTATGGTTTTCAACAAGTTCGGAGGTGAATTGGTAATGATTTTTATAAGAATGTCACAAACTCAAGTCCATTATACCTCGATAAACATCCAATCGGGAAAGTTTCGTTTACCCACTCTTCACTTTGATTTTATGCTTGTCCACATTAAGTACATTGTGTAATTCAAGTTTGGGGGTGATTGTTTATTGGTGGTGATTATATTTTGCCCTGATTTTGGTGGAAATGTTAGATATCCTTGTTAGCTAAGGATGTTTTGATATTTAAAGTTGTTGTCAATTCATATATTATGACCAAATATGCTATTTGTGCCTATTTTTTTTTAGAAAAAATTATTTATTCATGTAAAATCCTAAGTTATTTTGAGCACAATATTCATGATCAAATGTTGTCTATGAATGGAAATTATTGATTGATGAAGAGAGTTTTGAATTGGTAAATCTAGGTTATGAGTTGTGTATAAATTTATATTAATCCACATTCTCTCTCTATCACTTAACCCTACTGCGAGATAAATTTGGGGGCGATCGAGTTGGCAAAGGAAATTATCTAGAAATGTGCTTATTCCATGCATGTTGAGTATATTTGTGTTGAGTGTATTTGGAAACAAGTATCAATTAGGTAATGAACATCTACTAGAGATCCAAGACCCATATATATCTTTGTCTTGTTCAAAAAGGGCATTGCACTTGTTAAAACCTATGCTTCACTCCATAGCCTTTTGAATTGAGTTAGTAAGTCTATATGGGTATTTTAAAATAATGCATTTGTAATTCAAAGTGTGGGCTTAGATAACTAGAGGATTTGAATTACTTAGTATAAACTTAAATTTTGAA
Organism: Fraxinus xanthoxyloides; assembly: GCA_903798325.1. Classification (NCBI taxonomy): domain Eukaryota; kingdom Viridiplantae; phylum Streptophyta; class Magnoliopsida; order Lamiales; family Oleaceae; genus Fraxinus; species Fraxinus xanthoxyloides. The sequence continues at coordinate 13,170 of CAIGRL010282422.1, forward strand.
GCACTCAACTCTTGGGAGAAACATAACATGTCTAGATTGTTGACATTGCCGGTATAATCTAACTAATGTAGAGCAGTAAAAGAAATGATGATTTGAGAGGAGCCTATAGATTAACATTACGGGAAAGAAAATTATTATATTTTTGGGATTTGAATTTCACGAGTGAGAAAGGAGATAAATGACCACTAAGGGTCAGGTTGACACCAATTTGAAAATTTTTCCTTCTCTTTAACTTTTTTCCAATTCCAAGTAATGATTGAAAATGACTATGCAGACACACACCAATCAAACATTGGATAAGCTCAATTTCTTTTTGGTAGCATCATTTGGAGGCATATTTGTGAATTGATTATACAATTTTACACTCATGGATGTTTGGCAAGCTATTTATTATTGTTGATTTTTATCCTATGTTGTTTGATTGTGTTAGTAAATAATCTTGATCAAAACTAGCAAGAACTCAAGTTTCGAGATGTTTGATGAGTGTGTTTTCACATTTATTTGAGGCCTAAAATGAGATAATATTGATGAAATGAGTGGGTTTCTAAATTATTGCTTTTGTAGGAAACTACCCCCAGTTCGAAGGAGAACAATAAAAAGAAGAGAAAAAAAGACTAAAACCGTACAAAAATGTGAATTTGGGGACAGAGAGGAAAGTTGGAGGACTTTGAACACAATCTATTTAAGGCATAATTGATAGGAAAGTTAAGATTTAAGAACAAAAATGTACAAGATCAAAGTTGACGGACCTAGCGTGCAACTAATGGAGACCTCGTGTATAATTTCAGATTTTTTGCATAGGCCTAGTGCGGGCGACAAAGCTTTGCCCGCACGATAAAGGCCTAGACAAAGGCCCACTACCTTTGGGCTAGGCAATGCACATGCGAAGGGGAAGCCCTCTCGCACTCGTGGTTGTGTTTAGGGACAAAAAAATTTGCCCCTATTTTGTAATTTTTTATTCCTTTGGAGATCATTTTGGGAATTTCTTAGGTGCATTTTAGGTCACTAAAAGGCCTAATTTCAGCTATTACTCCCACCGTTCATTACACCTTTCATCCAAAGCGGAAAAAAAAAAAAAAGCTGAAAAGAGGAGAGAAAAAGAAGAGAAAAACTAAGCAAATGTGGAAAGATTTAAGGGAAAATCAAGAGCAAACCATGTCAATCTTCAATAATTCGATCAAGGGATGGATTCTACCTATTATCTTGTATTTCATCCTTTATTTTCTCTACTTTAAATGTATTTCTCTAACTTTTCCATTTTGTGCCATTTATAAGCTATACGCTAAGCTTTTAATGTTGGGATGATTGATGTAGCTTAACCTAGTTTAATTGATTTCAAAATTTTCCATGTAATGTTTAAATGCTTATGTTCTTGTGTATTTACTATTATATTGTGCTTTCAATTTATTTTGCCAAGAAATGATTATGTATAGTGATTTGTGCAATCTTTGAAAAAAATATTATGGATGTTAGAACAAATAGTAAATGCCCTAAGTTCTTGTAGGAGATTGAGATATACTCCTAACCTTAGGTGATCCGTTGAGGTATTTTCACAAAGATTTAATGCGATTGATTTTGTTTTAATTGACATAGAATATAGTATGTTAAACTAGTCGATTAGGTTTAATTTCACTTGAGAGAGGCAATTAGTTAAAATAGGCAAATTCGGTCTAACATGGTAATTGAGTAATTTTATTTTTGGCTTATCAGAAAATTAATTAGACAGAGGTTGAAAGAAATCACGATCCAAAATTCCCACAACTCTTAGATTTGTTATTTTTGTTAGATATAAAGTTATTTTACTATTTTCGAAATTAAATTTTATTATGTGTATATTGTTAGAATTAAATCAGCTAGTTTGTAATTGAGAAATAATACTTTGTATGATCAAAAACTCGGACTCATTAGTCCACTTTTTACTTGTGCTTCACCCGTGTGCTTGCGATATACAATTTTAGAGAACAAGTTTTTGGGACAATTGCCGGCGAATGTATTTGTTTTGATTACTACTTTAGTTGCGAATCTTATTCATTTTCTTTTAGAATTTTGTTTTGAATTTGAGCTTCTTAATTTTTGTTGTCCTAAGTCTTCAATAGTGCATACATCATTCGAAAAGTATTGATCTTGTTGCACTTGATCTGGACATCAAAAGAACCTTCCGAAGAAGGCTAAGGGAACAAAGAGAAGCAAGAAGACAAAAAAAGAGAGAGAGATTTAGATAGCACAACAAGGGACAATGATGATCCTATTGGAAACATTCCAAGAGGTAGCAGTCTTCACAGTTTTGATCCTCAAGCAGGTAAGGTTAAAGATCCCGTGATAAATGAAGAAGACATTCTTTTGGAGAATTTCATAAATCCTTCCATTGTGGAAAATCAACCAAGCATCTTCTACCCTTCTTATGATCATCGAAACTTTCAATTTCAATTGAATGTGATCAATCTATTCTCCAACACCTTTTCACTCTATGGGAGAACAGATAAAAATCCACATTCCCATGAATTTGTAGCAACGTGTGAGTGTGGAAAAATTCTAGATGAAGTTTTTGTGTACACATTGAAGAACAAGTTAAGAAAATGGCTTGACACTTTGCCTGTGAGAAGCATCACTAGTTGGGTGGAGTTCGTTGAAAAATTCACTACAAAATTCTTTCCACTTCGCTAGAGTTGCTAAATTCAAACATGATCGCACCAACTTCTATAAATTTAATTCAGAGAGCTTTCATGAGGTTTGGGAGAGGTTCAAGGACATGCTTAGAAAGTGCCCAAATCATTGAATCTCAATGGGAGTATAAGTCAACTATTTCTTTGCCAGTTTCACTCCATACAATTCTAATGTTGACTCATCTTGTAATAGGTCAATCAAATGGAAGAGCCTTTGGGAAGCTTACTACTTGTTTGAGATTATGAGCAAACAAATTGCAATATGGCCGGATAGGAGTTCACAAACGGGAGCTAGTGGAGTACGTGAGAGTGAAGCTTATTCACTTGTTCTAGCCAAGATTTACTCACTAGCAAATAAAGTAGACGAGCTTTCTACTTCTACTTCCACTTCTACTTCTCATCCCGTCACATGTTATAAGCTCTTTTGTTTTGTCATATATGTGGAGAAAATCATTCGAGTTCAAGTTTTCCATTGATGACCAATGGTTTGCTTCTACTGAGAAAGTGGCATATGCCCAAAAATTTCAATGCCAAGGGTACAATCCTTATTCTCAAACTTACAATCCCGATTGGCCGAACCATCCTAATCTCTTTTACGGAAATAATCAAAATGTTCTAAAACCTAGGTTACAAGAGAAAAAGAAAGGATGAAAAGAGGCTATCACTAAATTGGAGAATCATCAATTGTAATATCAAGAATGCAATGATGCCTCTTTGAAGAAGTTGGAGAACTAAGTAGGTCAAGTAGTTAAACTTCTCTTGAAAAGGCAACAAGGAGCTTTTCTTAGTAATATCGAGACTAATCCAAGAGAGAATGTGCAAGCTATTACAACAAGAAATGGAGTGCAATCGCCCAATATTATGGTGAAATTCCAATGGTTTAATCTAACAAAGCACACACCGAAGAAGATGGGCTCAGTCAAAACCTAAAGAAATTGGTGAATTGGCTAAGGAAAGTGAATCAGGATCATCAACATCAAAAGGTCCAATACCAGTCAAAGCTTATGTGTCTCATATTCCTTTTCCTCAAAGGCTTCAACATCACAAACTTGATGCTCAATTTGCTTTTTTTTTTTGGAGGAAATCAAGAATCTACACATTAACATTCCATTTATCGATGTTTCGGTCAAATGCCAAGTTCATAAAGGATATTCTTTCCAACAAAATGAGACTTAAGAAATGTGAGATGGTGATGTTAACGAAGGAATGTAGTGCCATTTTGCAAAATAACTTATCCCCTAAAAATCAAAGATCCAAGGAGTTTTATTGCTACATGTAGTATAGGTGATTCAAAATTTTAATAAAACTTTATGTGATTTTGATGTTGCATTAATTTGACGCCTTTGTCTATTTTTAACAAATTGGGATTGGAAGAGGCCAAGGCAACCACCATATCTTTATAATTGGATGATAGATCCATCAAATATCCACTTGATGTTATCGATGATGTCCTTGTAAAGTAGACAAGTTTATCTTTATTGATCGATTTTATTATTCTTGATACAAAGGAAGTTCATGACATCCCTATGATTTCGAAAATGCCATTCCTAGCTACTAGAAGAGCTCTAATTGATGTGCATGGGGGAAATCAATTGGAGAGTATGCATTAACTACCGAAAGCTCAACAATGCTACTAGGAAGGATCATTTTCCTTTTCCATTCATTGATCAAATGCTTGAGCATTTGGCAGGTCATTCATAATATTTTTTTAGATGGGTATTCGGGCTATAATTAAATTTCAATAACCCTGAAGGATCAAGAGAAAACAACTTTTACTTGTCCATATGGTACTTTTATATATAGGAGGATTCATTTGGTCTTTGCAATGCACCCGCTGCTTTTCAACGATGCATGATGGTATTTTCTCTTACTTGGTGGATAAATTTATTAAGGTATTCATGGATGACTTAGCGGTGTTTGGGACTTCATTTGATGAATGCTTGAAAAAACTTGGACATGATGTTGAAGAGGTACGAAGAGACCAACTTTGTGACAATTGGGAAAAATGTCATTTCATGGTCGAAGAAGTTATCTTGGACTCCGAATTTTGCACAAGAGGATTGAGGTTGCTAAGGCCAAAATACAAGACATAGAAAAATTGCCTCCACCAATCTCTATGAAAGGCATAAGGAGTTTCTTGGAAAATGTGGGGTTTTATAGGCGGTTTATGAAGGATTTCTTGAAGAGTACCAAGTCGCTTTGCTCTCATTTGAGACGAACATTCCATTTGATTTCTCTCAAGAGTGTCTTTTAGCTTTCAACAAACTTAAGGAGAAACTCACCATGACTTCTATTATTGTAGTTCTGGATTAAGATCTAATCCTTTGAGCTTATGTACGATGCTAGCAATTATGCCATTGGAGCAATGTTGGGGCAAAGGTGATAGGTAGATTATTCATTTGAAAGAATTTAATTTAGAGATTCATCATAAGAACAGGACCCAGAACATTGTAGACGATCATTTAACTAGTGGATAAGTGGAGATTTCAAATAGAAGATTGAAGAGGATTATTGATGTGACAATGACAACCTGAAGAAAAGACTAGTCTAAGAAATTAGACGATGCATTATAACCTACCAAACTGCATTCTTAACTCTCATTGGTGTGTCTCCATACTGTCCCATTTTTGGTAAGGCATGCCATCTTCCAGTTGAACTTGAGCATCGGCCCTATTGGCGCGATCAGAGCATTGGACTTTGATCTTAAGTTGACTGGTGGGAAAAGATTACCCCAACTAGATGACTTAATGAGCTGTGCCTGATGATAATGCTTGGATATACAAAGAAAAGACAAAAAAGTGACATGATAAATATATTGTGAAGTAAGAATTTTATATTGGAAAACTTGTTCTCCTTTAGATGGTCGGGACCTTTCACAATTGCTAAACTCTTCCCACAAGAAACGGTCGAGTTATATTATAGGAAAAAGAGAAACTTCAAATTCAATGAGAAAAGGTTGAAACCATACTTAGGGGGTGATTTCTCAAAACAGAAGTCATCTATTCTTCTTGCCAATCTGGAATGATTATGCCAACCATACTGGATAGAACCCAATTCTCTTACTCTTAACCCTTTTTATTTTCTAATTTTCTTGTGCTTAATACTTTCGTTGTCAACTCTTTGATTATAGATCAAGTTTTGTGGGTCATTTTTTAAAAGTCCTAGTTGCACATGGTTTTCAACAAGTTTGGGGGTGATTTGGTAATAATTTTTAGAAGAAGGTCACGAGCTCAAGTCCATAATTTTTCAACGGGCATCAAAACGGGGAAGTTTTGTTAATCCTCTCGTTTGTTTTATTTTATTCTTTTGTACATTGAGGACAATGTGTAATTTAAGTTTGGGGCGATGGTTTATTTGGTGGTGATTTTATTTTGCCTTAATTTTTCCAGACATGTTAGATAGCCTTATCCAATAAGAGTGGTTTGATATTTAAAATTGTTATTCATTCATAAGGTATGACCAAATAATTTTAAAGTTGCTTATTCATGTGAGATCCTAAGTTATTTTGAACACAATAGTTGATTGATGAAGAGAGTTTTGAAATGGTAGAATTAGATCGTGAATTGTGTATAAATTATTGATTGGGGTGGTCGAGCCGACAAAAGATATTATCTAGAAATATGTTGATTCTATACACGTTGAGTATATTAGTGAGGAGTGTCTTTGACTAACATGTATAAACTAAGTAATACCATATGCTAGGGATCTAAGCCCCTTATATACTTTTATCTTGCTCACAAAGGGCATTGCAATTTGTTAAATAATCTACCTCACTTTGCTTCCTTTTGACTTGAGTTAGTAAGTCCGTAAGGGTATCTCGAAACCCAGTACCCTTTGGTATTTAAAAACTGGGGAGATATCGATATAAAACTCGTTACATGGGTAAAAAAAAACCTAAGGGGAGTGAGGTCAATCATGATCTATAATTTTTAATCTTGCAAGAAATCGTGCATTTATAGTTAAATTTGTGGGTTTAAATAACTAGTGGGCTTGAATTACATAGTAAAAGCTTAAATGTCAAAACACTCAACTTTGAGAAGAATCATCACATGTTTAGATTGTTGACATTACTGGTGTGACCTAAGCAAAGTAGAGTGGTAGAAGAAACAAATGATTTGAGAGAAACATATAGATTAACATCTCGGAAAAGAAAAGAAGTGTATTTTTGGGGATGTGAATTTCACGAATGGAAAATGAAAGAAATGACAACCAAAGGTCGAGTTGACACCAATTCGAACATTTTTCCTTCTCTACGGCTTTTTCCGAGTCTAGGTAATGATTGAAAATGATTATACACAAATTATACACAAACACACACTAATCAAACAATGGATGAGGACGTGGATACTTTGGAAAGCTATCTAATATTGTAGATTTTTTATCAAGTGTTGTTTGATTGTGCTAGTAAATAATCTTGTTCGAGACAAATGAGAATTTAAATTTGGGGATACTTGATAAGTGTGTTTTCACACATTTATTGGAGGCCCAAAACGAGTTAATATTAATGAAATGAGCAAATTTGTACTCACAATTGTGTTATTAATATCTTTGTAGGTTGTAACCACCAATTTGAAGGAGAATGATACAAAAGGAGAAATATGACTAAATGCGTATAAAAACTTGAATTTGGAGACCAAAGTATAGAATTACTAAAATTTGAAGAACTTTTAATGCAATTTATTGAGGGCATAATTGATTGAAAAGTCAAAATTTGAAGACCAAAATGTACAAGATCAAAGTTGAGAAACCTAAAGTGCAATTATTAAAGGACGCGTATAATTTTTGATTTTGCGCATAGGCCCTTGAGAGGGGGTCTAGCCCAAAGTTAGTGTGCCTTTGGACTAGGCAACGTGCGCATGAGGGGTCAGCCCTCGCACAATCGTGACTGTGTCTAGGGGCAAAACATTCTACCCCTGTTTGTAATTTTTGATTCTTTTGGGGGCATTTTGGGAATTTTTCTAGGTGCATCTTAGGTCATTTAAAAATCTCTATCAACCATTACTCAAATCATTCATTACACCCTTGAGGAAAGAAAAGGAGGAGAAAAACCCGAGCAAAAGTGCAAGGATTTTGGGAGAACTCTAAACCAAATCAATGCAATTTTAAAAATCCAATCAAGGGGTGGGTTCTACCTATTTGAATCCTTTATTTTCTCTATTTTGTGATGTATTTCTTGAACTTTTTCATTGTGTAGCATTTATATACGATGAGCTAAGCTTTTAACGTTGAGATGATTGATATAGCTTAAGCTTGTGTGATTAATGTTAATATTTGTCATTTAATGTTTAAATACTTATGTTCTTGTGTATTTACTAATGTATTTAATGTTTTTCATTAATTTAGCCAATAATCACGTTGAGTGATTTGTACAATCTTTGGGATAATATTGTCCATTTTAGACTAAATAGTAAATGCTCTAGGTTCTTGTAGCAAATGGAGATGTACTTTTAACCCTATATAACCCATAGTTTGACAAAAATTTAACGTGATTGATTGTGTTTTAATCTACATAAAAATATAGTAGGTTACACCATTCAATTATGACTAACTTAACTCGAGAGGGGTAATTAGTTAAAATAGGGAAATCAGATAGACCCAAACGAAAGCAGATACCAACACGCGTCGAAAACTTACGTCAAGAAATTATACACAAAAATATATAATTAAAACCAAAGGAAATCAAAGTACAACCAGTAAGTACATAGTTCTGCATGGGATTCTCAACTTTGAACAAGAATGTAAAATAAGTAACGATTAATAATAAAACAAAAAAAATATAGAGCGAAAGAGAAGATAGAACAGAAGAAAAAGAAGAATCAAGAGGATGACAAACAAAAGACACAAGTCCAACAAGCAAACCGAAACATAAAAATTTCAAGTAGAACAATAAAAATGTTAAAAGAAATTATCATATGTATGAACCCTATGGACAAATATAAACAAAGCTTAACAAAACAGACAGTTTACATAAAAATACCAAAAAAAAAAAAAAATTAAAATAAAGAACATAAACAATGGCCAGATTTCTTACCCCATGAAAGAAATCGTCCAATTCCGCAATGATTGTGGTGGAAGCAGGCTAAAACATCAAAACTTGCAGTATCGAAATATTTTTTCTAGAGCTTCTCTTATATGTTCAACCATATTCACAACACCAGTTCCTGCAAATATGTTTTTATCCTAGAACAAGGGAAAGCAAAATATTTAAAAATCAAAATACACACACTTCATGTACAAGAAGTAAGTTACCTCAAATTACAACCTCCATGAAGATTGGAGCACTGTTCCATAGAAAATCCAATCCAAAAACAAAAAACCCTCACATAATTATAGAAAACTTTTGTAGAAGCATACACATTTATAGGAAAACCTACATGTGGGAAAAAATGAGTGATTTGTGTGTAGATTAACATATCAGCTAATAAGTATATATAATATAATTCCATAATTACTTAAACATAAGAAAATTATAATAATATAAACATTATAATTCAACAATAAGAAGAGAGTTATAATGCAAGCCTTAGGAGTCACATTAAGAACGTTGTTCTAAAGTCGTGTTGCCTCCCTTTCGTGCTAGTTCTTTCGACACTACACGGCTCCAAGATAAAACCTATGTGACTCACAGCCGGTTCTCTTTCTATGTGTATGATCATAGGGAGAAGAAAGAACGAGCCTTTATCAAATTGCTAAAAACTTTAGAAATATAGTATGAAGATGTATATAGGAGAATAATTTTTTAACTTGTATTTTTTTCTTGTCAAATAAACAATGAAATTTAATGCCCCCTTTTATAGTGTAAAAGTTCAACCCCCATCGTAATGAAAATTAATTCATTAAAAAGAGGTTAAATCTAATATAACGATATTCTAATTTTATATTAAATCTAAAATTGAAAACAAACCTTATAATTAAAATATGTTAATTTTGATGAAATTTAAAACTTTTAATTTTACGTTACAACACTACATAGAGTCAAGATTGAATACTATTATGAACTAACCCTGATATCAAGAATGTCTTGATATCGCTTGTTGAGAAATCGGCCAAATAATTAAAGACGAAAAATATGAACAATATGAAATTTAATGAATTACACAACAATCAAAAAAGTTGTGGAAGAGGAGAATTTATTATACAAAGAAACAAACAATTGTCTTGCAAGATTTCATCATCTCAATTTAATCTAAACAATTCTCTCTTATTTCTAATGTATTCAACGATAATCTAATTGTTATATTCTCTCTTGAGTCTTGCCTTTTTCCTTTCTTATAAAGTGTCTATACCTTGTGCAGTATTTATAGAGGCCAATTCTCAAAGTTGTAGAGTCGAAGACGAAGAAAAAAATCCCAAAATCCTGATAAAACGGAAAAATCACGATCCGATTACTGTTGCAGCTCCTAGGCGCTAGGTGCAGCGCTTGGGTGCTAATTCTCAGGTTAACATTCCAAAACATATTTTTTTGTCATCCAAGAGTTGCTTTTCAAACTAAACTCTTAATTATTATTGAAATTTGATTCCCACAACTTAGGACTTTACAAACCTAAGTACATTAAACTTTCTCCAATCAACCAAAACTTCTAAACAAAGATTAAACAAGCTTCCTTCATACAACAAACTTCTAAATCACATAAATTTTTTGTCACAAACATAACAAAACTCCACCTTGACACAAATTCTATAACAAGGAATTAAATCTCCACTCTTCAAGTCATTCTCCAACTCGTCCACCATGTCCCAACCAGACACTTCATGCCCCTTTCGGGCATACTTAGTAAATGTGAACTACATCTAAGTCTTGTATTCCAGCAGAACTACCTTGTGCACCATCCTTGCTTGAATCATCCTGTTCACTTCCAGCTCCAGCCATGTAAATATACCTACTTGAACCTCCACAAGCAACCCTTACTCCACCTAAGTTGTCAACTTGCTCAAATCACCATGAGTAACATGATCAACAAGATCACAACCAGCTACATCTAAGCTATTAGAAGGTTTCCCAAAACTATTGTCCAAATCACCACGAACAACACGATCACAACTAACTCTGCCCGAGTTATCGCTTACTAAACCATAAGCTACAACTGCTTCCTCCTTGATCGATGAACCTTACAATATATATAACTGGGACTTTCTCTGCCCTCTTAACATAACCTGGGTACCTTTGACAACTTTCAGAACCCCATCTCCACTAGTATATCTATACTCTTTTCAATCAAGAGTACTCATAGACATCAGATTTTTGTTTATACTTGGAACATGTAAAACCTAGCCAAGTGTTCTAACCATCCCATTCAGCATTTTGATTTTGACGTTACCAATCCCAGCTATTCCACAAGGCTCATTACTTCCCGTCATCATAGAACCCCTTATAAGTGTTTCATATGAAGAAAACCAATCCCGATTTGAACACATATAAACAGTGCAAGTTGAATCAGGAATCCAATCCTCGTCGGGTTTGGTGTCAGCTTCAGTAATCGCCAACAAATCTCCATTATCGTTCTCTTCTGCAAGATTAACATTACCGGGATTTTCTGATTGTTCATCCTGATCTGTAGTAGTAAACATCTTTCGCCACTCATATCAATCCCTCTTCATGTACTCCTTGTTGTTACAAGACCAACAGACTATACTGCTATTATTATCCTTGACTCTGCCCCTTTCATGACTACCATCTTCCTCTCACAAACAACAAGACCCTCTCCATGAGCTTTAGAACCGATGACCATATGTTTCATCTTCTCATTAGAATAAATCGCATCATATACCTCATTAATTGTAAGAGTATATGGACTATGGAGAATGATATCTCTAAAAGTCATATATGAAGGCGACAACGAGCATAACAATATCAACCCTAAATCCTCTTCATCATACTTAACCTCCATCGTCTCCAAATCAAAGAAGATGTCCTTGAACACCGATAGATGACCTTCCAAAGATCCACCTTCCGTCAAGCGACGAGAATACAAGCGTTGTTTCAAGTGTAAGTTACTTGTCAAGATCTTTGTCATACAACGCTGCTTCAACTTCAACAATAATGCAGCGATATTTTTCTCCTTTACAACGTCCTAAAGAATTTCATTAGAAAGATGAAGAGGTATTTGAGATAGGGTTTTCCGATCTTTCTGTTGTTTCTCTTCCACAATCATTGTTGCAGACATTCTATCAATCCCCAACAAAGTATTATCAAGATCCAATTAAGCAAGAACCATTCGCATCTAGATTTGCTACAATGAAAATCTATTGTTACGATCCAAAAGCGAAATTCCAAATTTCAAAGTTGTCTTCCCTGAACAATCAACCTTATTCCAACCTCACTTTAATAATCAATTTGGACCTCCCAAAAAATCGCCAAAAAACTAATAGCTTTGATATCACTTGTTATGAACAAACCCCGATATCAAGAATATTTTGATATCACTTGTTAAGAAATCGATCAAATAATTAAAGATGAAAAATATGAATAATATAAAATTTAATGGATCACACAACAATCAAGAAAATTTCGGAAAATGAGAATTTATTATACCAAGAACAAACAATTGTCTTACAAGATTTGATCATCTCAATCTAATCTAAACAATTCTCTCTTATTTCTAATGTAATGAACAGTGATCTAATTGTTATATTCTCCCTTGAGTCTTGTCTTTTCCTCTCTTATAAAGTGTCTATACCTTGTGGAGTATTTATAGAAGCCAAATTTCGAAGTTGTGGAATTCAAGATGATGAAAAAGTCTCAAAATCCGAATAAAAAGGAAAAACCACGATCAGGTTACTGTTGCAGTGCTTAGGTACTAGATGCAGCACCTGGACGCTACGCCTAGCGCTCGGAGCTATGTGCCTAGCACTTGGGCGCTAGGTCTCGAGTTAACATTCCAAAACATGCTTTTTACCATCCAGAGTTCCTTTTNACAATTCTCTCTTATTTCTAATGTAATGAACAGTGATCTAATTGTTATATTCTCCCTTGAGTCTTGTCTTTTCCTCTCTTATAAAGTGTCTATACCTTGTGGAGTATTTATAGAAGCCAAATTTCGAAGTTGTGGAATTCAAGATGATGAAAAAGTCTCAAAATCCGAATAAAAAGGAAAAACCACGATCAGGTTACTGTTGCAGTGCTTAGGTACTAGATGCAGCACCTGGACGCTACGCCTAGCGCTCGGAGCTATGTGCCTAGCACTTGGGCGCTAGGTCTCGAGTTAACATTCCAAAACATGCTTTTTACCATCCAGAGTTCCTTTTCAAGCCAAACTCCTAATTATTATTGAAATTTGATTCCCACATCTTAGGACTCTACAAACCTAAGTAACTTAGACTTCCTCCAATCAATCAAAACTTCCAAACAAAGATTAAATAAACTTCCTTCATGCAACAAATTTTTAAATCACATAGAATTTTTGTCACAAACCTAACAAGCACAATAGGACACAGGGGCAAAGGCACACTTGAGAATTTTTGTTTCTTTTTTTTTTTTTTTATATATAATTAACAAAAGAGAAGGGAAAAATAATAAAACTTACTCCTCTCCTTCTCACCCATGGAGACTCGGAATTTTGCAAATTCTTTGATAAAATTGGCCAGTGAAAGAGAAGCTAAAGCTGGCTTTTCGCATTTTCAAGTATGGAACTTGTTCATTTTTTGCTGTTGCTAAGGATGATTTTTATGTGTACATTTATATAAAGGTTTGGACTTTGGTACTTTTATAATTGGGTTCTATTTAGTATATTTGCCTGGTTAGTTATGATCTTGTCATCTGGAATACTCTCTTCTATCTTGTTCTAGAATTGAAAATTAGTTAATGATAAAAATCATCTGGCAATTGGCATGTCTAAAACTTCATTGTTAAATTTTGGGTTAATTTCACAAATGGTCATTGAACTTAGTTAAAAATTATAAAACGGTCGCTGAAGTTTAAAACTTACAGAAACGGTCACTGAAGTTTAATGCTCTTTCACAAACGTTCACTAAAATTTTAATTTGTTTCGCAAATGGTCACTAAAAGACCGTTATGATTTTAATTCAAACTTAAAGGACCAAAATACGTGAGCATAGAAGATTGACCACCTCAAGTGTATAGAATGAATGGCATAAAAAGTAAATTCTTGAAATCGGAGAGACGACGCCCTTTTTGTCCTCCAATTGGATGAATCATGGAAATGAATAAGCATCTTATAGTGTATAGAATAAGGGGTAAGTCTTTTTACACTTTCGTAATATATTGTTTTTAATGAAAACTGTAATTAGGAATGAGATGTTCTAATAATGAATAGTTGACTACAAGAATATAATGAAAAAAAGTAGAGATATAAGTGGGGCAACGAGCATAAGTTCGAGTCCTTCATTATTATCCTTTTTTAACTATGAGATTATATTTTACTATCTTACCCATGAGATTGTATTTTACTATCTTACCCTGGTAATTAGGTCATGTGCGATATATGTTGTCACTAAATGGCTCAAGTGACAAAGATTGTGATAGGCTAGGTTCACTAAGTTCGCCAAAGTTGGGATTATTCTTGTTAGTTTTGTAGCCCAAGAACAAATTAGAAGGAATTGCCAAAAGTTGGGAACTAAATGTACAATTTTCTCTTACAAAAATTAACTATTACAACTGTGTTTAACAAGATAAGTAGTTTACAAATAAATTTGACTTACGTACAATCAAACAGGGGTGAACCCAGACCATTTGTCTTTCAGGGTCAAAAATATTTAGAACTAAATATCATTAACGAAAATAAGTCGATACGCTAAAAAAAACTCAAAAAAATAAAAATAAAATTGTGGGGTCATTTGACCTCACATGACCCCACGTGGATTCGCCCCTGTAACCAAATATGCGGTATGTTTTGAAAGTCCATGATAGAATATTATCTTGTTAACTATCTTTTGCTACTATGATCTATTAATTTACGGGACTCAATTAGGGGAGGTATATTTCCAACCAGGTTTTTTTTATTAAATTAAATAAATTATCGCATATGTTCGAGAAAATATTAATATGTAAGTAATCTTTATAAAAGTGGACATTAATATTTATCTTAAGAGCTTACATTATTAGAAAGTCCTAGATATGGACTAATAAATTTTCAAATATTTTATTGATATTTATCCTCTGTTTGGTGGAGATTAAATCAAGATTTTAATAGATTTTGAAATATATGATTAAAATTAATTATTAGCTTTAATTTCAATTAAATTCTATATTTTAATCTGAATAATATAATTTCTTTTTCCCATCTCCAAAATTGCATCTAATACAATGACATCAGTTCTCTTTACGATTGCTGAAAATCTTTACAGATGATTCACAATATATATTATTCCTTGAATTTCACAAAGAATCGTCAGTTTATGTGGATGAAATTAGCCTATAAAGATCAATTAATCGAGATCGCATCTATATATGGATGACATTAAACTTTATCTTGTAATATTTTTATTCTTCCCCACAAAATAGCACATTTATTATTCAGTTTGACTGCTCTGTAGTGTACAAGAAAAAGATTATGATGTATATAGCATCCTTCAGTTGCGCATACTAAACACCATTTTTCCGAAACTCATTTTTAATCAAACATTCTTTCATAAAATAATGTTATATATAAACTCGAAATTTTTTATTTATTTTTTAATTATATATTTTTCAAAAAATTACTATTTCAAAACACATTTTCATTCAAAATCTATTTTAATGAATCCTTAACAGGGTCTAAATATTCTATAATTAAACGTGCAAGAACGAGATGCAAGATCTCTATAACTTGTGAAGAAAAACGTCGATGGCTCTTTAGCTCCGAAATATTCTGTTGGCGTCCATGACCGAGTCAGAGAGGGGCCAGGGCCCATTGAACTCTGGGCAAAAAATAAAATAATTTTTATTGTCAATTTTTTTACTTCTTAATCCATTTATTTTTGACTTTTAGTTTATATTTTTACTGTGGTAGGACCGACTGTTATTGTGTTTTATGTTTATTTGTATTTGGTTTGCTTAATTTAAGTGGGTTATTGTTAGAATTAATTTAGACGTATTTGACTTGGTTTTGAATTTGATGTAGAAATATTTAATTGTACGAGTTGTATATGTTTGTCTCAAAACAGTTAAACTAACAAATTTTTATAACGGTTATGTTACATATATTGAACATTTTACATAATATTTGTCTAAATTGATATGTAGCGGCCCCCTATTGAGGGGGTCGAGGGCGCCTGGGCCCAGGCCCCCCAACAATAAGGGCCGTCACTTGTTAATTCAATAAAAAATTATGTAAAATATTATGTACAAATAGATTAATACTTTTTATAAAAACCGTTTGGAAGAATATGAACCGTCGGAAATAAAAACGACAAGAGCAAAAGGAATTTTTTTTTCGCTGTTAGGGCTCAATGTTCAATCAATAGGCATAATTACCACTTTGAGAGTCTCTAAAGTAGATTATTCTACAGATTCATTAGAATCAACCAAGAATACGTACAAATGTATGAAAAAAATCATATATTTCTTCACCGTGTTTTTCTCTCGCCTCTCTATATTACAACAAACTATACTCTTTATAATCTCTCAATATGTATACTAAATACAACCAAGAATCCTTCACACAAAAGTACAAAGATTGAATCACGAAGAAGAAGTACAGAAAATAGAAAGCAAACCCTAGCAAATACACAGAGCACTCTTGAAAGCCAACTCCAAATGAATACGCTTCTTGGAGTTTAAAGATCACCAAAAAATAACTCAAATCCTATAGTTAAGTGGCCATGTGTAGAGCCAGATGCAATCACTAAAGAGAACAAAGTCGCATCTATAAGACACGATTTATTACAATTCGGAAGCCCAGTTCCTGCAACTCAACATAAAACATTATGGCTCAATACCAATTATAGTGAGGCAGCCCTACATCAACAATCTCCACATTGTTGAACTATTCTTGGTATTAACTAGGGCACCCAAAAAAAAATAAGTTTGTCCCACATAAGAAGTGGATAAAAACTAAAACCACTTATAGAGGATTACACTTTAGAATGATGTAACATGTGTAGCATATATGTTCTCTCCACGTGCACGTCAAGGGAGTGCAAATCACGGATCGAAAGAGACTTCGGACCTTGAACTTGTGTGCGGGCACGACCTGCATACACAAATGTCGGATCGGATTGACAAAAAATTGGCCCCTTAGAAGAGCCTAAGTTTTACTACATTTTTTTTTTTATTTTGCAACTGACTTTCACTTTTTAAAACAGTTGAAACTTCTAAAACTCCTCTTGTAATTGCCTTTAGTTAACGGGCATGTTACCAATTTTATGAGCTAATAAGTGACTCGTTTTCAACTTTTCTCAACACACCGAAAATCATCTGCATACAAAATTTCTGTCTGCATAAAGTCATTGTTCAGTTCATCTGCGTACAATTTCGATTTGTCTGGATAGTTATATAGTTCAGGCTCAAAGTAGATTCGCTAGAGTAGTATCTATGGTGCTCGGAAACTAATAGTTCTACCGTTGTATCATGGGAAACGTACGCTCAGTTTAAACTTCAAGCACAGACTGTGAAGGAGCGAATCTGTTTTAAGGAAACTGTGTGCAACACAGGTCTCGGATTAAAAGTTTTTTTTTTGTCACTCGTTTATACAAATTTAAATTTTGCATCTCTACTCACAATTTTATTACTTGTTATACTATATTACAATTTGACACATTATTGAATCTGCTAGAGTATTAAATCTTGTATATATAATTGAATCTGTTGTATTCATAGTTATTGAATCTGCAGCGCATATCTGGTAAGTGCATATCCTGTTAACAGTTAATACGGTATGAGTCTTTCACTTATGGCAGAATTTCAATTCAATAAGGCGTGCCCACGCCTTAAGTAAAATTCACTAATACGGTATCTATTCTGTATATTCGGTTTTGCATATCTGATACTCAACTACTAAATCCGACATTCTGTTTCATGAAGCTTGTCCAACAATATCTAACAAATTTAAAACAGATTCTTACTTTAAAGACAAATTTTCATTTGGTTTATTGGAAACTAATATATTTGCTTCATTTTCAGAAATGAAAACCGAACAAACCAACATGGATGTAACCTAAGCTGTGGCTACTGGAAATCAGTCTATGGGCTCTGTTGTGGCTCAAGGGCCAAATTCTGTTGTGGCTCAGACTGTGGCTACATTGGCAAGTCATATTGTGAGTCAAACAACTGGCCATACCGTTACTGTTTCGGTTAATCATGGTGAAAAATCGGTGAAATTCAATAGCTTGAATTTCAAGCGGTGGTAGCAGAAAATACTATTTTATCTGACCACCTTGAATCTTGCGAGATTCTTAACTGAAACTGCTCCAAAACTCAA
>CAIGRL010282551.1:0-13726 GCA_903798325.1 Fraxinus xanthoxyloides
ATATATATTCTCTCTCTCTCTCTCTCTCTCTCTCTCTCTCTCTCTCTCTCTCTCTCTCTCTCTCTCTCTCTCTCTCTCTCTCTCTTCTTTCTATTTTTTTATATTAAAATTATATAAATGAAAGTATTTTTATTCTTTTATTTCAATTTGTTTAAGAAAACGGATCTTTTTCTATTTTTTTCTATGAAATGTTGAAAATGAAGAATTTTAAGAGAAGAAAATGAAACTCAAAACAAAATTTTATTAATATTAATTTTATTGTAACACGATATTCCACGTGTAAAATACTTTCATTTATTTTTCATGATAAACCTAACAACTGAAATTTTCACAACAAATAACATTTAGAAGAATAAAAATGAAAAGAATTTAAAGATTTAAGGAAAGAGTCAAATCATACTAGAATTTAGGTCTAGAAAATTTAGATTACAAATGATGACCCAACATTTTTTTCACTTGAGAATGTTGTACCTATGTCCCGTTGTCTTTTGTCATCCAACACTTTCTTTACCTAAGTAAGCCAAAAAATCATTTATCCTTTAAAAGCCTCACTTGTTAATCTTTGTTATATAAAAAAAAAACCGGCTTACTAAATGTGTGAATAATTGAAACAAGTGAGGAACGAACAACTGCAAGCTCTACTTAAGCGATTGACATATAATTAGCTTCAAGTTTCAGGCACGAATTTTTATTCCTGAAATCACAATATCCCATGCTAATAATTTTCACCAAGAGAAAATATCAATCGAAAATCCGTCGCTATTTTGAGGGTCGATGATAGTTACCAATGAATTTTTCATAGGTGAAGTATAAAACTTTTGTCAACGAACCTTTCATAGGTAGAAGTCTTTTCATTACCAACGGAGTTTCCAATGATAACAATATTTCCAAAACCAATGTAAAAGCCATTAGTAATAATCTACCGTTTACCATGTGATTTTTCATCAATGAAAAGCCATTTTCCAGTAGTAATCTAAATTAAATGTATAAATAATCATAAAAAAGAATTTAAATGAAAAATTGATCATCGACAAGATCATATATAGTACCCGACAAGATTATTAATATCAATATCATTTGTGATAACAGAGTGACATCCATTATCAATTATAGACGATAATTCTATTAGTGATGTCGTCAGACGTTACTCCATCGATGATCATCAATGAAAAAGCATTTAGTTATTATTTAATTTTTTTAATATTTCTTTTGTAATTCATGACTTCTTCCTTTTTTGTATATAATATCACAACTGCTATATGTTTCCCCATAATTTTTTTCTTCATTAATATTAATCTATTGACAAAATCCCAATTAGCAAATTTCTAAGAAAAAAATTGGGAAGTTGTGCACACACATATATATTACAAAAATGCTTGTTATACATCAGTATTTACATATTTTTTTTATAGATTGATGGAGTGCCAAAAAGAAAATGGGGATTTTTTTTTTATTTGGTTGATGATATTTTGACCCAATCGAATCTCGTCACTCCATCTGTTGATAAACAAATCCGTAAGCAATGATATACATACAACATAATCTTAAAAATTTGTATATGTTTAAAATAGCAACAGAAACAACAACAATAATAATAACACCATATAATTTTTCCAGAACATGGACCAATTTTCTGATTCATACCGCATCCAATAAAATATCAAGATGAATAAAGAGAGATATGTGTCATTCGAAAAATTTTAAAATTGGAGAAGAATTACGAAACATTATCTGTCTAAATCAATTGTCTAATAAAATAAAAACCGTCTAAACTTCGTTAAATTATCACGTAATCCTATATGGTAACATTGTCAACATCCGAGAGTTGTGTGGTACGACTTGGAGATGCATTTTCCCAATTGTCAATGGCCCCTATCAATATCCATTTTGGGCATGTCATTTCAGATCTGTAAGGATAATGTCTCACTCGTGCACATCACATTCCAAGTGACAATAATTCACTTGATTTGATGCATCAAGCACAAATGCTTAATGTCGTGTAACTAAAAACTTGGTTTAGTCCACAACGATTAAACAGTTTGACAAGTAATAGGTAAATTTGGGCCCAACGTAAAACCAATAATGTTGAAGATCCACGAATCTTGAGGACTTTTGATACACCGTATTGGATTAGATTGATTAAAATGTATTATTATTAAACCATACACGTATAAGCCACATGTTATTGTCATCAACAAGAACACGAGTGTTGAGGTTACACATTAAAAAGTCGACCTTGTTAACATAAATATTCTAAGCATTCATGTGTTGGTTATTGTTTTAATAATATATAAGAAACGACAGAGGAGATTGACGGCAACGTTATTTTTATAGTTTTCTCAAATAAATTATTAAGAAAATTTTCATTGACATAGTGCAGTTTACTTGTTAGAACCATGCTTCATAACCTATCATGGTACATTTGAAAAGACACGAAAGACTTTTAGTAATCAAGATTTAAGAAACTCTTCGACTTATTTATTAGAAAAGGACATCGAGTTTTTAATAAGAGACAAAACATAAACTGTGTCGATCATGACATTAGTATAAGAACATGAGCGCTTGATGGGAAGATTAAAATGAGTATATATGACTTTAGTCCACAACCTTAACATTTAAATTTTAGATGAAAGAATTAACATGGTATTAGAGTCAAATATAATACTTAAATTCAAGACTTTGGAGTAAAAATGAATTTGGCATGATTGTGATGTTGTATTTTGGAAATTAAATTTAAGAAAATAAATGTCTCCATCTCAGTAATGAATTATAATATTTCTATTGTTACTGGGTTGGCTTGCAAGCCTTGTCAGCCACTTCAGCCTTGTGGGTGATTAGATTTCTTGATACTGGGGTTGGGTTCTGAAAATTAGATAAAAAATATATAGTTAACGAGCAAAAACAAATAATGACGTGTCTCATCGAGTATTGGAGGAGCCAAATGTTATGGACACATTTTGTTCGAATTAAATAAAAGATAAATATTAAGTTCGTCCAAAAGAATCTAAATCTTCCAAAGATCCACTAAGAGATTGATATATCAAATATTGAACAATCGACATTTACTTTATCAATAATTACCTGGTATCATCATTTTGACATAGTTTATACAGAAAATATTGAACATAGTTTATACAGAAAATTCCATCTTATTTGCCCTTCAACAAAAGGAACTGCTTTGGAGAATTGTAAGCAGACATGGATGAAATCACAGCCATGAAAATAGATGCAAAATAGCCACAGAATAAAGCACCACCAATTTGAATGCAAAACCTTGTGAAATTATTGCAAACCTTCATCCACTGAAAACTGCTTTCACCAGTTAATGCCAACATTGATGCTTGAGCCGCCGCTGAATTGGCTGCAAATACTATGTATGCTACTGCCTGTGAAAGAATTGATGGACATTTAAGCAAGCGCAAAAATAAGCTGATTATTTAAATTTACTTTTAAGGTTAGCCAAACATGCCCTCAATCCTAGGCATTATGCTCAACCATCGAATTGGATTGCTATGAAAATTGTTACTTCTATTACTTTATCCTATGTTGAGACATCTTTTATAAACATATTATAGAAGAGCTTTCAGAAAATGCTATCTTAATATAATTTTCTCTAGAAAAGGTTCATCTAGTTAGACAAAGAATTTCCATAAAATTATTCAAATATGTTCAAAAGTAACTTTTTAATCTCAAAATAATTGTTTTACTTTCAAAAGTTCTGCCAAACGATCTTTAATTGATGAGGTTGAAGTTTTACGGTTGGCACAAGATGGAGTATGGATGGTTTGTGTGAATCATATAATAAGACCGCCTATCATTTTAAATGTAAAATATAGTTGGAAAAAAAATGTAATGTCCCATGTCACGTGAGATTACTGTCATACGTGCCATAAAGTTGTGTTTTTTTTACCCTTAGTTTCCCAGGAAGAAATCCAATAACTGCATGAATAGATGCCAAACCTAATTCTTTTTTTATAATTGAGTCTTCTAACTTCTGAAATTTGTAGCATATTAGTTTTTACTTTTTAGTGGATGATTTTACAACCATATCACCGTTAAAGTAACTCGTCTACCTTACCTGCTCCCTCGACCCTCACCATCAATCTTACCGGCTATACGCTATCCTCTGCTTCCACCTTCTTCCCCAATCTACGTGCCTTCCCACCTCTTCACCTTTGTCTCCTCATATTTGTCGCACCCATACTCGGGATGATAGTTTGGCATTTATGGATCATGGGTGAAGGAGGCAAAAACCGGGGGAGTTTTTCTTCTCTAATATTTTTTTTATTTAATTGAAACCAAGGTGTAAAATTAATTTTTTTTTTTTATCGGTGAAGTAGACAAAAACCATTTACTTGGGACTCAAGCGCTACAATCTTGAAAGGTTTGGGTCTCAAATCTTGTATTACCAAAAATTTGCAAACCTACGGTACAATCATCGAATTTTCCAATTTAGAATTGTAACTACTAAGTAATCTTTAATTTCACCATTACAATCAAACTTTATGCAAAGAAGCAAGGTAGTAGTAGTCCTTTTTTGCGTGGATATCATCGAATTATATAATCCACTATACCATACATAAAATAATAATAATAATAATAATCCTAAAATCAATGTTTCCCGAAATTAAGTAAGTTCTCTAATTTCATGATGGTAGAAAAACAGGCGTTGATCAAGTAGAAAAAACAATATTGTTGAATAATTTTTTTCTATAACACAAGATTAAGTCCCTGTTTGGTTTAGCTACAAAATTAAATTTAACAATTAAATTCATAATTTTTATCAACTTTTCAACCACACATTTCTTCAACTTTTTATAAAAAAAAAATAATCAAAAAAAATTTAATTTTTTGCAAAATCAAAACAGGGACTAAATTAATTGAAATAATTACCTGGTCCATTAAGCAAAAACCCCAAGCCAGATATTTGTAATTGCTTGTTGCGTCTTCTTTAGAACCGGGCAAAATATAACTTCTGAATAATTGGAGCAGATTGCATACAGCAGCAGCAGCAGAATCAATCCATACCAAAACACTAAACATAGAAATTACAAAACAATCTTATAAGATGCTAAACCTAGGAATGAATTTGTGCAGGTTTCCATGAGGGTGTGATGTGTGGCACTATCTCACTTAAAAGCTTATCAAAGTCAGCAAGGTTTAGGGCTAAGATTTACTGTCACCTATTTGATAAAAAAAATAATCGAATTTGATGTGATGTCGAAAACTAAATTTGAATAAATACACGAATTATGTCTCTGACAGCTAAAGATTTATGTTAGAGAATTAACCTTCGTGTAAGCATTAAAATTCTTAAAAAATCTAGGGCTAAGATTTCACGTCACCTATTTGATAAAAAAAATAATCGAGTTTGTATGGAATGTTGAAAACTAAATTTGAATAAATATATGAGTTATCTCTGTACAGTTTAAGATTTATTATAGAATTTACCTCTGGATAAGCATTAAAATTCATGAAAAATCTAGGGCTAAGATTTGACATCACCTATTTGATGAAAAAAATAATGGAGTTTGTATGGGTTTCAAAATACACGAGTTATCTCTCTACCAATATACGATTTATGATAGAGAATTTACCTTTGTCGTAGCATTAAAATTCTTGAAAAATCTGAGTTTAAGATTTACCGTCCCCTATTTGATGAGAAAAATAATCGAGTTTGTATGGGATATTGAAAATTGAACTTGAATAAATACACAAGTTATCTCTCTAACAGTTTAAAATTTATGATAGAGAGTTAACCGTCGTCATGGAAGCATTAAAATTCTTGAAAATTGAAAGTAAATGGAACTTACAACAAAGCATTCAAGTCTCTAAATGTTGCTTTTCGGACAACTGAATAGAAGAGAAGTTTAGTTTGGGCATCGATTGCCACAAGACACACCGTCAACACTAAGAACACGGTAGCAAGAACCCTTAGAAAAGCCTCCTTTCTCCCAATTACACCCATTTCCACACCAAATCTAGATGAAATTAACAAAGGCCGCTCCCCAATTTTTCAGTATTTTTAAGGGAAGTCGACTCAAGTTGAGCTCTCAAGAGAGGAAGTGGATACAGAAAGAGGAGATAGAAAGAGTGGCCATGGAAGTGTACATGTCAAGATGGAGCATTGCATTAATTGAAAAACATTTTAAAAGTTCCCTAACTCCTAAACTAGAATATTAATGGCTTTTTGGTTCAATGCATTTAGTGTTCAGTGAACTTCCAACTGATAGCTACTCAGCTATTCTTATAATTTAGTCCGTGTTTGGTTTTGCATATTTTGATAAGAGTTGATGAAATATATGGTTGACTATAGCATTTAATTATATATTTTTTCATAGAATATTTTTGTAGCATTTTGTGTCTGGCTTTTTATAAAAAAAAATAGTGTTTTCACATCGTGGCATTCCATTTCTATTTTCTTGCAGTCTTGATTGTACATCAATGGTACATCAATGTCCAAGTGAATGAAAAAAGTTTGTTGTATTGTATTGAGTGATATCTATGAAGCTGGGATTTTTAATCTAATCATTATATGATATAGTATAACATACAGTTGATTATTACAGTAAAATCGTNGTTTTGCATATTTTGATAAGAGTTAATGAAATATATGGTTGACTATAGCATTTAATTATATATTTTTTCATAGAATATTTTTGTAGCATTTTGTGTCTGGCTTTTTATAAAAAAAAATAGTGTTTTCACATCGTGGCATTCCATTTCTATTTTCTTGCAGTCTTGATTGTACATCAATGGTACATCAATGTCCAAGTGAATGAAAAAAGTTTGTTGTATTGTATTGAGTGATATCTATGAAGCTGGGATTTTTAATCTAATCATTATATGATATAGTATAACATACAGTTGATTATTACAGTAAAATCGTATGATGAAAAATATGCATATTTTGTTGCGATATTTTTTTTAAAAATAAATTTTGCTGAAAATTGGAGCTAATTATAATGTGATTGTACATTGGTTATTTAAATCAATAAATGTCATTTTTTTAATTAGATTAATCTACTCGAGAGTCTAGTGGAATGTTGTAGTATATTTTCTTTAGGGTGTTATATACAACCTTCTATTGTCTAGTGGAATGTTGTAGTACTTTTTCTTTAGGAAAAAATTATACAAGCTAGTAAGCTATCATTGTCTTGATCGCACTACTATATAAAACGATATACAATGAAAGAAATTTTTATATAGAGTGATCACTTCAATAAAGAATATGGAAAGAGAAAGCCACATAAATAACAGCCCTAAGTTATTATATGGAAAATGAATGAATGACCATCAAATAACACGTTCAAATGGTCCATTTATAAAATCAAGAAACTTTTACTAAAATAAAGAGAACAAAACTATACGAGCGAGCAACAATTTGTTTGGAATAAAACTCTAAACAGATTAACATTATGTTACATTCAAATTCAATATAAAATAGATAGTGTTTAAGTTGAATAATGATACTTGCTACCTCTTCAGTACCGTTTGAGATTTGGGAGGAGAATTAGAGAAGAGGAGAAGAGAGCTTTCATCAAGCTTATTTTTTACGGGCAGTACAATAGACATTGCATGGCTCCAGGAGGCATTGTTTTCTCTTAATAAAACCAGAATTAATCTGAGACTGTCCGAGTGATGAAGAAAGTAAGGGATAGAAGGATCATCAATATCAGACTTCACAGATAGCATTGGCTCTGATTGATTTTCACAAATCAGGCATAGCCTTGGCTCTCATTGATTTTCACAAATCAGGCAATGAATTGTTTAACTTTGTGATGAAGAAGCAACGAATAGATAATATTTAAGTTGAATAATGATGCTACCTCTTCAGAACCAATGGCAATATGATAAATCAATATCTCCCTCTATCTCATAAGAAAGGTGATTAAACTAAGTCGTATATAATCACATTTTTGCAACTTTGGTCTCAACCATATACACTTTCAGTGAATTTAAGATTTATATTTTGAATTTTGGGAAAAAAAATTCTAAATTATGTTATAAGAGAGTAAATAATTTAAGATAATTTAAAGGAAGAATTTTAACATAACACAGTAACTCATCTTTAATTTTAATTTTAAAAGTAGTTAAATTTGTTGTAAGTGAGCAACTAACTTCCGTTAGCTATATGTTTTTTCATTAAGCTAAACAATAAAATAATAGATTAACACACTTCTGAAACCACCTGAAATTTTATTTTATCCATGTTAAAAATTATATTAATTCTAGGACTAAATCAAAGATTAAAATTCAATAACTAATTTAAATTGGAAAACCAAAATAAACATCACTATAAATTTGCAGAGTGAAAAAAATGTTCATAAAAGTACCATAAAATGAGAATAAAAAACCATCTAAAACTGCTAAAAAAAACAAAAGGTCTAATATCAAGAACTAAAGCAAACTAACCTAAAAAAAGACAAAGTTCAATGCAGATTCAATAAATAAAGCAAACTAACAATATTTATTTGGGATTGAGGGGCTAGAATAATAGAGAGTAATCATGGGGCTGATTCTCCAGATTCATTAAATATTCCAAATTCAAAAATTCATTACTGTCCATCATTAGAATTGTTGAAATCTCGTGATGTTGTTCCACCGACACTGCCACATGTCTCGAATGATCTGGTACTAGTGACGACATTGGTGACACCATGGTAATGAGTGCTAGATTACTGCACATATTTGCATTCTGATATGTAGGAACATCATTAACATGTGGGTAAACCAAGTTATTGGGATTTTGATAATTTTGAAAATTATATGGAGCAGCAGAATGAACAGCTAGTGTATGATCTGTTTTTTCGTGCATTGCTGCAGCTTGATCAGTGTTGTTATTTGATTCTTGAATCTGATTCTTATTGATCCTTGCTCGCTTTCTAGTTGCATTTGGTTTACCCTCTTTGTTGTAGACCTTACACAGAACCCAATCGTCTAACTGCTGGAAAACATTTCATCCAAAATAATGTGAAACTAGAAAAATAAAATTCAACAACTCTTTCAAAATTCTCAAGATTTAATTTTGTTTTTCAAAATAGAAAAAAATAGTTTACCCTCATATCATCTTCACCCTTCCGTTAGAGAGGTGGGGGATTATTCACTCGATATTCTTGCATAATCCAAGTATTAGAAGCCCACATTGCTTGGGAAAATATAAATGATCCACTTAATAAGGTGAGGGCAATCCTCCTCTAATAAGCCGGTTTTATTAGGTGGAGTTAGGCTCAATGTTCCTAACACCTAGTAGTCTTTATACCGTTTGGAGGTTTTCCTTCATAGAATACCAAAGCCTTCTGATATCCGATAACATCGCCGTTGCGTTTGATTTGTCTGTCAGCCTCAGTTGCTTTTCAGTATCCCTTATCTACACCTCGATTTGGCCGTTGCCCATTTTTGTACTTTCTCTTCCTTGGGGTGAAGAAGTACCATTCGTTCTCTCTAGCAGGCGTGTAATCTGTGAACCAAATAACACGAAGAAGATCAACATTTACAAAGAAAAGTTCCATTTTTAAAACCCTACGAATTCTTTCCTGTTCGTGCAACAAATAACAAAACAAATGTATATAAATTAACTAAATAAGTCATCTCACTAGCAAGTTGTTCCGGGCCGAACTCGTATAGATTAAGGCTTGTTTCGAGGCAGCTTCTCATTCCTAATCTTTTTGTTCAAGTAATCATGAATAAGCTCATCCTCACTAGGCACAAATCGAAAACCCGGAGGCAAATTGCCAAAGTATTCATCATCAGTAAGCCAAGAGAAATAATCATCATAACTGTCATCAGTATTCGAAGTTGTGGGAATGATATTATGTATGAGGCTTGTAAGAGAAGCCGTTTCAGTTTGGTTTGTATAGGGTTGCTCTCCATCTTAGGACTCCTAGCTAGAAAGCGTTGAATGATGTTTTCTTCTTGTGTGTTACATGTTTAATCGAAGTCAAATGTTTGGAGTTTGTTTTAAGGTTTGTTAGGTATTTAAGGAAAAAATAGAACTCTAAAAAGAGATTAACATAGAAATTAGATCATGTAAATTCGAATAAGGATATATTTGAGCTTTTTTTTAAAAAAATAAAAATATGATAAGGCTGGTAAAAGCATGATAATTATTTAGAATTAAAGAAAAGAAATTCTAGAATTAGAAGATGGATAGTTTTATTTTTATTTAGAACCAATCAATGAATATGATGAACAATGAATTTTTTAATTTATTTTTCAAAAGTATCCTAGCAAACAAATTTTAAAGGGCAAAATTCGTAGTTGATAAATGTATAGAAAAAAACTCGTAAAATATATATAAAAAATGGCAAAAGTTAACTCAAATCAAGTTCTCAACCACGTATTACAATAAAAAAAAATGCCCAAAATCTATACACAACATATTTGACATCAAATAAGGATTTATGAAAATTAGGGCTCAATTTTACTCACATTTCACCGAAAAACCAACCATCAACCACAGTATCTAGTGTCTTTCGCCATGCGAGTAAACTCAGACCAAAGAATTAAAAAAAAAAAAAAAATGACCCAAAGAAAAATCGAGATAGCAAGAAAGTAGAAGATAGTGAAGTGTATAAAATGCCTAGGCTTTTCTCCTTTTATACGAGGATCCACAACCATTAATCAAGTTTCAATCCAATGATCACGAAAAATCCCCAAATATGGAAAAGAAGTCATTGAGCAACAATTTTAAAAGTTGTTACACCTCAAAATGACCTTTTTTTCACTAGGGTCGGTTCAACGCATCCTTGGAGATGGAAATGCAGCTATCATTCTATTGTTCTAGCTATTTTTTTTTTTTCCTTTTTAATCTACGTATCTTTGGATAAAAGGTTCCTTGCTCACGTTAAATCTTTTCAATGAAATGGCATAGAAAGCCTTAAAAAAACACCAATTTTTGAAGATTTAAAAAAATCTACTTTATTTGATTAACAAGAAAGGGAAAACCATTTTCCCACTAAAATGGACTTCTTTAAAGAAAATTTGGACCATAATAATCTGTTGGGACTATCTTGATACAAACTTAAGATGACCACCTCACAAGAAAAGGTCCAAATTACTATATTGTTTACAGAACCAGTATAACAATTTTCTCAATAACAATAGGTAATTAAGTCAATATCAAAGTATAGTTATTAAATTCCACCTGATCGGATACTCCAATCGAAGAACAAGGATCCTCTATTTTCTCAAGTCGATTATGGATCAAATCTGATTTAAACCACAATAAGTTTTGTCCAAACTTCTATGTGGAAAGAAAAAATTCAACAACAAGCATAAGCAAGAAAAGAAATAATGTCTATACATGGATCTTCTTTGTGAACAGAAACATAATTTTAAAGCTAAATTGTCAGTTTTAAGATCTTACAGTAACAACAATAATCATCGTGCATGCAGATGACAACGGAAAATAGATTAACAAACAACTATAATACATATGACAAAGTTTCAAAGATTTCCGAATTAAATAAATTAAAAAAATATATATCTGATTTTATATTTTCCTGATATAATCAAAATTAAAAAAAAAAAGGACTGAGTATTAAAAGAAACATATAACTACGCCGTGTAGACGGTGATCATCAACATATACTAATCAATATCGGGAGGAACGAAACCTTTCAGGGTTAGTAGCCATTTCAACAACCGAATCCAGAAACCCGCTATTGTCAATCTCTGAAATTCCAATGTTCTCCTCATGTTGTCTTGTCGGAAAAGGCCCATGGCTGACAGGAACGAAAAAATATTGAACCTTGTTAGTGTCCATAGTTGGAACGCCATATTTGTTCTCCTGATGTTGTCCTGACAGAACTGGACAATGAGTGAAATCCGGAAACCCGTTAGTGTCCATCGTTGGAAGTCCAAAGACATCCTGATGTCGTCTTATTGGCTCCTGTAGATTCGGAACAGAACATTGGCCATAATCATAACCTCCTACGAAAGTATTTGATGGCATCACGGAAATGGGAGCTGGATTGGTAATGTATGTGCCTGTATCCAGATTGAAAGGAATGGACTGGAAATCTGATCCGTCATCAGGACAATTAGCATAATCATAAGGAAAATCATAGTTAAAATCGTCCATGTCTGGGTAGGAATTTGGCATTGCTCTCGACTCGATTTCGTGAAAAGCACAAGAGTCTTCTGGTGCAACATTGATGGAGCTTCCGTCTGCTGTAGGTTCATTTTGTTGCTCGACGTTATTATTTGTTTCTGGAATCTGAACATGTGTATCCTCCCTTTTTGGGTTTCTAACATTGTTGTATATTCTACATAAAACCCAATCGTCCAACTACAAAAAAATTGCATAAAAAGTTGTAAGCGAAGGACTTCTACTTCTGCAAGAAGAGATTAATCATAAGAAAGCTACTTTATATCAATTTTTTTTCTAAAAGCTCTTCCATTGAGACAAAGCAATTTCAAAAAGTTATCCAAACATACTTAAAAGTAATTTCTTAATTTCAGAAATAGTTTCTATTCAAAAGTATTAAATAAATCAACATAATCTGCATGAAAAATAGAAAAAAAAAAAAAATGAAGCCACTGTTTGGTGGGGCTTAAAATCAAATTGTTATTAAATTTTGATAAAAATTAATGAAATATGTGACTGAAAAGTTATGTATCCCATAAAATATGTGATTAAAATTAATTATTAAATTTGACTTAAATAAATTTTAATTTATATCAAATAGAGGCAAAATATACCTTCATGTCATCTTCATTTATCCGTTGTCGCGGTGGGAGAATATTAACTTTATATTCATGCATAATCCAAGAAGTCTTTCCATCCGGAGATTTTCCCTTGAAGAATACCAAAGCCTTTTTACATCCAACAGCTTGCCCGTTGTGCTCGATAGTTTTATCAGCTCCTATGGCTTTCCAGAATCCACCTCCAGCAGCTCGTGTTGGTCTTTCCCCTTTTTTGTATTTTCTATCCCTTGGAGTAAAAAAGTACATATCTTTTTCCCCCTCCAACTTATATTCATCTGTGAATCAAATAAGGGGAAAAAAAAAAAATTAAAGGGCCTGCTTGCTTGCTGGGGAGTTTTGACATTGTTTGTCAGAGATTGAGAAAAATCAATTATTCTCAATTTTTTGGGTCGTATTTCTCAATCCATCAAATTAGTAGTTTTTACCCTTTTCAATTTTACCTTCTATAAAACAATTACTTTATACAAGACAAAAATTCAATTGAATGTAAAAAAATTCTTATTACAAAAAGTACTATAACAACAAATTACTATAAGGAAAATGTTTTAGAACGGCTCAATAATAAACTCTTATGTTGAATTATTTTAAAAGTCGCTACTAAAAGTTACTCAAAATTCATTCATACTCAAATTAAAATATTATTTTAAAAAACTTCATAATCAATACCCCAAAACTCCTAAGCAGGCCAAGGCGTAGCTACTTCTTTATATTTTATGTAACACGAAGAATGTTACTGTTGCAACATAAAACTTGAGATAAAAATATAAAAAAAGGAATTGCGCGTTTCTTTTCTTCAAGCAACTATAAATTATGCTAAAATAGAATCGACAAAAATACTTTCTGATAGGACCAAAAAAATTCAAACACTAGCAAAACCAACAAGCAATTCTACGGAGAACTTAGAGATAAATATACACATCTTTCAGTTCTTAGGCTAAAGATTTTATATATTGTATAATATATATAAAAAGAAACAAAGAATTGCATTTTTTTTCTTTTCTTTAAGCATGCAAAT
>CAIGRL010282558.1:0-10472 GCA_903798325.1 Fraxinus xanthoxyloides
AAAAAAAAAAAAGTATAAACGTTTTAAAATTAGTCTAAGAAAAAAAATATAGAGGATAGGAGAGAAGTGCAAAATGAAAATTTTATGTCAAGAGTGGAAGTTATTAAAATTTGAAAAAGGAGGAGGTGTTTCTGATATTGTCGTCAACTTCAGGGAGGTCTTTATAATTTATCTGTTCCATTTTAATGCAGTTTCTATGTTCATGAAGGACGGTTCGTTAGTACTTTTTTTGAGCCATAGATGAGCATCGAATTTGTACATACTGAATGGGATTGTTTGTAGTAATTCTATGTCGAATATGACAAGTTAGGTAACCTCTTTATAGTCCGACTATTAAACAACTGAGAGAGCTAGAGACTCAAATCACCCATGATAGCATTGTTTGCTTAAATCTCGTGCCCCAACAATATAAATTAATTTTAAGTTGGAAATAGTATAATTCGACCTCCGTTTAACCTATCGAAAGGATAGACTTAAAGAAGAGCATGTGTCTTGCATCATGTTGACGATTACTCGAACGGGAGGTTACAAAAAATAGTTGATTACAACTAAAGGAAAGAAATTCCTGCCCTTTGGGATGCGGTCAAGCATGCCACGAGAGCCCATCTCCTTGTGTTTGTCTCCGACGGGGAAGCGAGGGAGGAATATAGTCTCCTCTCACTAGATCGAGTTGCTCGAATGAGAGGGAAAGGAGAGAGATGATCCATACTGGATATTACTTTGTAATTAAATAAGTCAAGAATGTTTTGCTCTTATACCTTCTTTGAATAAATTGCATGTTGTTTTAAACATGTCTTCTTATTTTTCTAAGTCTATATACAAAATCACGTACGGATCTATACAGAGTCAATGACACAGGAGTACAACCGATAGGAGGCCGTTAGGAAAACAGATCCAAAGGACTCACCATAGTGAGACGAGAAGAGTATACCAGACAGAAAAGGAAGAAAAACCAGCCAATCTATACAAACAGTAAAAATGTTTAATTTTGCAGAATTTCTTTTTTATTTAATACAATTATGCCAGTTGGATTCACCTGTTTGCATTTTGCAGAATTTCTCATTCGAGCAACTCGAATGAGAGGGAAAAGAGAGAGAGGACCCCTATCTGAACGACTAGACAAGACATTTACTTAAAAATGCTCTCTTGTTATTGTTCGCCGTCCGCTTTATTGAGGAAAGAAAAGTTACAAACGAAAGCGAACTTGACGACCATAGCAGGAGTCACCTTCTCTCTCTCTTGATCGACGTGGTGGGGAAGAGAGGAGGGCCACCCATCCTCAACAAATGGGAGAATCCTCCCCGTCTTTGATTTGGTGGTTGTGAGAGAGAGAGTGAGAGGATTTGTTGTAAGGGAGTGGGTCTCCCAAGTTCCATCTCGTCTAATGTAGTCAAGTCTAAGGGGCCGTATGTTTGACTATGTCCCTATTTGAATCACATTTTTATTTTCATTCTGATTCTTCTAGTTATTTTCAATCAAACATGTGTCCATTAAGAGCATTGTCACGTAGCATTATCGTAGTTTATTTACTTGGAAAACAAATGAACTTTTTTTTTTTTTTTCTTTTTTTCAATTTTTCCAGACAAATATGTTAACAGGTTAACAGTACAGTGGACTTGCGGTGGGACCGAGTGGGAGGGCCTCCTTCAGCTTCTGGCCCTAGCCCTCCAAAATCCCCAGAAAAAGAGTAAAAATCGAAGTATAAATTCAGATTCCAAGAGCAATTGATTACAATAATGAATCAGGGAGTGCAGAAGAACACTCTGTACGTGGGTGGTTTAGCGGAGGAAGTGAACGAATCCATCCTTCACNTTTTTTTTCTTTTTTTCAATTTTTCCAGACAAATATGTTAACAGGTTAACAGTACAGTGGACTTGCGGTGGGACCGAGTGGGAGGGCCTCCTTCAGCTTCTGGCCCTAGCCCTCCAAAATCCCCAGAAAAAGAGTAAAAATCGAAGTATAAATTCAGATTCCAAGAGCAATTGATTACAATAATGAATCAGGGAGTGCAGAAGAACACTCTGTACGTGGGTGGTTTAGCGGAGGAAGTGAACGAATCCATCCTTCACGCAGCGTTCATACCCTTTGGAGATATTAAGGATGTGAAGACACCATTGGATCAGGCCACGCAGAAGCATCGCTCGTTCGGGTTCGTCACTTTCCTAGAGAGAGAGGACGCCGCCGCCGCCATGGACAATATGGATGGTGCGGAGCTTTATGGCCGTGTACTCACCGTTAACTATGCGCTACCCGAGAAAATCAAGGGTGGTGAACAGGGATGGGCAGCCCAGCCTAGTGAGTTTTTACTTTTTTATTCTCTTGTTATTTGGTGTGGAAATTTTTATTGAATGCATTTTGGGTTCTACAAATTGTTGGGTTTTCAATTTATGCTCGATATTCCAAGTGGGGTTTCTTTTTGGCAGGTGGGCATCCGATTATTGAGCTATAATTTTTTGTTCGAGTCGATGTGTGGGGAAATTCTTTTGGGTTTTTTGGAACTGGACTACAATTTGGGGCTCTTATCTCTGTTAATTTATTTAAATGCCATGCTTAGAATCGAATTGAATTTTTCCATATATTGCTTATATTTGATGCTGGAATTTGAGCTCACAAATATAGAAATTCTTGCTTTGTTTTTCTTTGAAATTTTTGTAGCTTTCTGGGTTTAGGGTTTCTAAAACTTTCCTGCATTTTGCAGTATGCAAATTTATTATTTTTTTTAGTAGAATTGAAAATTTTCTAGATGGGTCTTTCTCCGTTACTCAAAAAATAAATAAAGAGACAATCATACTCAAGCTCTCCTTAATCTTAAGGTCTGATATGCTAGAAATGTGTTTAGTGCAATAGAGCAGAGATTTTCCTTTCGAAATTCTTTCACAAAATTAACTGGCAATAAATTATACTAATTCATATTTGAGCAGCTTTATACAATACCAAGCTGGTTTGTGTTCTTAGAGCAAATATGAGAGGGGCACGATTAAGTATGGAGGAATGTTAGCTTTAGAAAGTCACTTGAGCTTCTGTAAATATAAATAATCGTTTCAACATCAAGAGTCTTTGTAATGTATCTGATATTCATGTTAGTTTTGTATGCTACCTATTTTTGAAATTTCATTGAAATATTAAATATCTAATCTTACCGAGATACCATTGTCCTTAGCAATAAGAAACCGGAAACAGGAAATATGTTCATTTAGTCTATGGGTAAAGATGTGTGCTTAGTTGCTGTAGAACGAGACTTGACTGCCTACTGCCAATGTGGTTGATGTAGGGCGTGAGGTGAATTCAGGTCTCAACTAAAAAGTAATTATACGAGGTGGATCTATATTTGTATTTACTTATATTGCAGCATATACAAACAAATCTAGTCAGTTTCAGTTCTTTATCTTTCAATATTACTTCAACTTACTGTTTTCAATTGAAAGTTATGGGTTTAATAATCTTCTGTGAATTTTTTCTGAATTCGATGTAAGACACCCACATATTCAAACTTTCAGCATGCTTTTTGTGGTGTACCATGTGTGTTAATAATTATGCTCACATGCATGATACACGGTTTGGTTTATTTTTATGGTTTTCTTGAAGTTAGTGGTCTGCCTTCTTGCCTTTTATCATTTTTCGAGAAATGAGGCGCTAGTTTCTTAATATTTGATTTAATGCTGACTCGTACTTTGGGTTAAATCTACAGTTTGGGCGGATGCTGATACATGGTTCGAAAGACAGCAGCAGGAGGAGGAAATGCAGCGGCTTCAAGCAGAGAACCAGGCTGCAATGCAGGAAGCTGAAGAATTACACCGCAAGAAAATGGCCGAAGAGCGAGAAGGCGAAAAGGAAGAAGATGCCAAGGATGATCCCATGG
This sequence comes from Fraxinus xanthoxyloides, assembly GCA_903798325.1. Lineage (NCBI taxonomy): Eukaryota > Viridiplantae > Streptophyta > Magnoliopsida > Lamiales > Oleaceae > Fraxinus > Fraxinus xanthoxyloides. The sequence goes on from CAIGRL010282558.1 coordinate 3,860, forward strand.
CCAAGGCTGAAGCAGAGGTATTGAAACAGAATGCTGCTTAGTTTTGAATCAGCAGGTGTCAGGTTTTCCATGGGGGGAGAAAGGTGAGATGTTTTTAAGGGGGCCTGCAGTTACTATCGATGTTAACCTAATGGATTTTATTTACTTGAACCGTTGTGTTTGGGAACTTTCGAGCTTATAACTTGGTTGCAATTTCATCAAGTATGCATAATGCAGATTCAGCGTGTTGAAGAATTGTGGCTTCTTCATAGACAACATTTAGATTCTATCAAACATTAATCATATGACAAAAAGTTTTTCACATCTGCCCATAAATTTTTACTACGTTTAAAGCGAAAAGCAGTGGCCTTAAAACAACTATTCACAATGATGGAACAAAATAAAATTATGCCCGGAGATTTCGTAACTTTTCTATCAAACATTAATCATATGACAAAAAGTTTTTCATATCTGCCCATAAATTTTGAATACGTTTTAAGCGAAAAGCAGTGGCCTTAAACAACTATCCACAATGATGGAACAAAATAAAATTATGCCCATGAGAGTGTTCATCATATTGTATAATTTTATCCAGTCACATGTACCAAACAATTTCTCATGTTGAAATGTAAAGCTTGGAGAGCCATGGATGAAACAAGTAGTAAAGTACTAAGAACAGACACAACAATGATGTTAGTTATGTTTCCCTTGACACGTATAAGATCTCTTCCTGTCCATCATTGCATCACAAAGCTTAACAGCATCTCGATTATCTTTAACATTGTGCACTCGTACAATATTTGCGCCCCCCAGAACCCCAGTAGCAACGGCAGCAATAGTTGCTGGATCTCTTTCGGCTGCTGCAGGTCGTGCACATACTTCACCAAGGAATCTCTTTCTCGATGGTCCTATTAATAACGGAGCATGAGACACAGCCAAGCTCCTCCTAGCAATCTCAGATCGAATGATCGGTAATCCCGTAAGAATGTCCAAATTTTGTTTTGTATTCTTTGAGAATCCAATTCCGGGATCAATAATAATCCTCCAAGCCGGAATACCTGATATCTCTGCATCAATAACCCGTGTGTATAGCTCGTGTGCAACTTCCTTACAGACATCATCATATTCCAGGTTCTCGCTATTCTGCATTGTAGATGGATCGCCTCTCATATGCATTGCAATGTAGGGAACTTTGAGGGTTGCAACCACACTGTGCATGCTTGAGTCGAGCTGTCCACTGGACACATCATTGACAAGATGAGCCCCCTTGCTGACTGCTTCAGCAGCAACCAGGGAATAGAATGTATCCACAGATAGAAGCTTTCCCTCCATCTCGGGCATATTTTTGACTGCTTCTAGAACAGGGATAAGTCGGTCCAATTCTTCCTCGGCAGATAGCTTTGATGCCTTTGGTCGGGTTGATTGTGCACCTAAATCAATAATATCTGCCCCTTCTGATAGCATTAGTTGAACCTGAGAAACGGCAGACTGTGTGGATAAATACTTTCCCCCATCGCTAAAACTATCCGGGGTCACGTTAAGGATACCCATAATAGAGGTTTTTGATGACAAATTTTGTAACTGACTTGCAATAGGCACAACCCTTTCCATCCCGTCCTTTCCAACAAGTGATTCGCCGCCTAGTTTCTCCCATGTCTCAAAAAGTCCACCGGAACATTTGGAAAATAATTTTTCCAATTTAATAGTATAATCATCTGTATCTGTTCCCAATAGATCAACTAAAGGAGCCATTACAAAAGGTCTCTCCTGAATTCTTTCATGCGGGATTGTAAGAATATCAGTGTTAACAGTGTGATTTCCATAAAACAATATATCCAGATCAATTGACCTTGGACCATACCTAATTCCAACAGTACGACCCATGTCCCTCTCGATTTTCTTTAGAACTTTTAACAATTCATGAGGTTGGAGTTTTGTAACACCTCTAACTGCAGAATTCAGAAAGCGAGGCTGATCAGTCACATAAGCAGGCTCAGTCTCATATAAACAACCATGCCTCGTAATCTGGATGCCAGATTTCTTCATCTGTTGCAAGGCTTCGTCAAAATTATGAAGTCTATCCCCGACATTACTTCCCACAGCAATTATCACTTCCTGCTCTTCAGAGTGAACTTCCACGGAACTATCATGAAAATAACGGGAAAAGCAAAAGCTTGCTGCTGCAAATGAAGGCAGAAATGTTTTCACAGTATGTTTGGCAAAAAAAAGTCACTAAATGTACACCTTTTTAGGCATAGCCAAACATGCACTAAGAAAGGGCTGAAATGGCAATAGCATAAATTTTGATACCAACAATGACAAATTACTAAACATGTTCATAAGTCATACTATTAGAATAATGGGAAACTCAGTTAGCAGCATAATGCTTGGGTAAAAAACAGAGCAGCTGCTAGAATGAAAATACAACCCCTGAGCACAAAGTGTGCATGATATTTGTATAGTACTTCATACAACTATACCTAGCTTTGGCATTGCCAATTTACTTTTGTAAAAACCTAACATTCTAAAAAGATCATTAACTTATCCAGTTAGCATATGCCATAACATAACACGAGCACGGTGCAAACATGTATACTAGTTAGTTATTTAAAAATTTCATCCAAGATAATAGATTTAGAAAGATTCACACGCACAAGGTGTTTCCAATTGACACATTGAAACACAACACAGAAGCTACACAAATTGTCATGATGATTCATACACAAACACGGTGTTTGCAGCTGAGACCATTGAAGCTCACACAAAATTAGTACATGAAAGGTCCCTAAAGAAGGAAAATGCTCTTGGGAACGGGCTAAACGGAACTCCCTTGCGAATAGCTTTAGCGTTCCCTTTGTCGACCAGTGGCTACTCATATCACGATTTAGGGGTAGGAACAAGAAAAATAGACTAACTATGGGCGGCTGTGAGCATCACCTTGCTGCTCCCTATCAATCGTCCTCACTTGTCGGAAAGAAAAGAGTGGATGCAAGCTCGCTAAACACATTATTATGATGATTCAGATGCAAAAACACATGGATGCCCAAAATAATTGTATTAATATTTTTGAGACATGTCACTACAAACACAGGCCTTTACATGATTTCTGGGCATACAAAACTTTCAATAAAACTGAAATTATATAATGATTCGCAAATCACTAAAAGAAGTTAAAAGAAACCACCTTCATATGATTTCTGGGCAGCTCTTATCCCACGATTAATGGGCACTAATTGCTTGAAAATATTCATCTCATAAATGACACTCAGCAATACTCAATGTTGTATTCGTTATAACCTGAAAAGCCCAAATCAAATTATGCACATTTTACAGACCAAATTTATTCAAGTACACTAAACTTTATATATATATATATATATGTACACATGACCATTGATTAAACTCCAATATTTTTATTGGTAATGTGCCGTATATACAGAGAAATATTTCTGAATTTTGTTTAAGACAAGATAAAATTTAAAAAGAAGAAGGAAAAGGGGGATTTACCGATCGCCGTCAACTTCGCCGGGAAAAAATAGCGCCGCCATCGGAAGAAAGGAAGATTTCCTTATCTAACTGGGATTGTTAACTTCATACCTGAGTTGTCTTTTTCTTCATTTTTTGGGACATGGAATCAACTATCGAAAATTTCATTTTGACTCCTACTCTTTTTACAATGTTTTCATATTTGAAAGTCTAGCATCTCCAATGCATTCTAATGTATTGTCATCTAAGTGACATCGAAGTTCAAGATTTTATATCTAAGTGACATTAATGTCTAATAACTAGATAACAAGTTATTTTCTTAAAATACATAAAAAATCATGTTTAAATTTGAATAAGAATATAAATTCGAAAGAAAAATATTAATTTCTTGAATCACTACGTTCAATAGAGCTTGTCAATTTGTCGTTGTCACATCGCCTCATTAAATCCCTATGAATTTACATTGAAAATGATTTTATTTTTTCTAAATACAATTTGCTTTTACTTTGTGGCTCAATTTTTTAGACAATCAATTATTACATTGTAGATGCAATGTGTCATGTTTCGCCACCTAAGCTTTCACGTGGCTTAGTCTACCCTTGGAAGTCCTTTCCGCCGAAGTCATGTGGCATACAACATAGAGTAGAATTTATTAGAGTTTTAAATCCGATCCATCGAAACCCACTCTTACAAAAGCGGTTCATGAGGCTAACCCTTGCAGAAGTCTCTCTGCTAAAGACAAATCTGAGGTCCAAACGAAGTTTTTTTTTTTTCCAACGTGCGAGGTTCAACAAAATAGAATTCGATGCTCCACTAAGGTTGGTAACGATCCACGTTTGAAGATCTTGAACTTATGAAATCCTTTAAGAATGACCTATTGGACTTTTGTAATAAGTAGAAATGTCGATCTTGTCAGCGTAAATTATAGGGTGATTGTCTCCTTTTTGAGGATATTTAATGCATCATAGGTTAGGAGAGTCAAAATTGATACCTAAAATAAGATGCATTGGTTAAGGAGATTAGACTACGTGTCTTTTCATCCAATGGTCACCATTTCACATGTAACACTAGAAATATCCACCATTTTGTGTTATTGTTGGGGGTAATGCGAATATATCAACTACGATCTAGATATTCTCTCCTTCTTATTTGATCTTTTATTGTTAAAGTTAGATGTTTGATCTTGATCTTTAGTTAGGTTTTTGTTGTTCGTTCCTTATCGTGCAATTTCACTCATATATCCTGCCGTGTCCAATCATATTTGTCTTGTGTTATAAAGCTTCTCCTACATTCAAATCCGAGAAATTATTGAATAGAAATTAGTCTACACGTGTTGGAATTAGGTCGCGTTGGCACGAGTGAGCGTGGTCTTTTGTCCATGTCAACGGTGCAAAAAACGAGGTCAACAAATTGACGCCGTTTGTGAGAAAAGCCACTATAACCACGAACATTTTTGTGGAAAAAGTTTGTTAGAAAATAGCTGCATATTCACCTTGATAAAGGATTTGTTTCTTGAAAAAGGACAAATGGAAGCCCGAAAAGTTGGAAAAACATGATAGATTAGCCAAGAAAAAATGAGTTCAGATCGCGATATCCCTCTCGAAGGGTAAGAAAAAACCATAATGAAGAGGTTTCACAAGCAACAACACAAGTAGGTCGGCATCGACCCAATTGCCATCATAGGTGCGGAGGGATGAGGGTAGCTGCTATACTTACTTGAGAGATAGCAACTATGATAGCTAACATGAGAAATATAACCAACCAAAATATGGCTATGCAAGAGCTCCTCATGCAATTGCAAGGCATGGAAGTCCTCCAATCCCCCATTTTGCACCGCAGGGATACTAATTGCGCAAGGATGAAGTCCAAAGCCAGATAGCCCCATTCCCTTAGCAGGATAGAAAAGTTAGCCCCTTGAAAAGAAGGTGTGAGTTGATATCTCCTTAAACTATGCCTCGACTGACCTGCCAAGGCCCATGTTCACATAGAGGATAATTTTTCCCCAGAATACGAGCCAGAACACATGTCGCAAAGGTCTGTTAGTATGTTTGATAAAATTAGCCTTGCGAGAACCAAGCACAGGCCATCCTAGCCACCTTTTGCACCTAGAAATATAACACAACCACCACCTCCCGCATCTCGAAAATTGAAGAAAAGGCAATGAGATATCCCTCATACTGCACCGCCTAAAAATAGGTGCCACGGGAGAGAGGAAATGGTGAGAGATTAGGCAGACCCATCTCATCCTCCTCCCAGATATCAGGCAGATGAAGAAGAAGACTCAGATGAACCCCAAAGATCTTGTGACCTCGATGACAATGATGATAATTTGCCTTTCTCACAAGAACTCGAGTCATTATATACTGCCAAAGATACTAAAGTATGACGGAAGAGGTGACCTAACTAACACTTGAACAGTTACAAAACACACATAAGTCTGAGAGGCGTCGCCATCGTTGTCAAATGCAGAGCCTTCCATCTGATTTGGTGGCACAAATTTGGAACAACACTCCCAGGGAATATTAAGAGTTGGCTAGAGTTCAAAAGTACGTTCTTGAAAAAAATTTGTTGTGAGTAAGAAGAAGAGGCTCCTATCCAACGTCTCCAGGACACGAGGCAACAATTTGGGGAAAGATTATGATATAAATCCAAGTTTAATAATCGAAAATTTCAATTGTAGGAGAAAGATTATGATATAAATCCAAACTCTTTAATTGGTAGCTTCTAAGTGAACTAAGGTAAGAAATTTTATTTTATGAGCAAACCTTAGAGGTTTTGATTGGATTCTTGAATGAAGAATATTGTTGAATAATTGTGATGATGAAATAATTATTTATAGTTGTTACTAGATTGAAGTGAACATATATAATTATGCTTGGAATGAATGTTATGTTGCTGAGTTGGTTATTAGTAAAGGGATTAGTAGGTGTCATTAGTTCTACTTGATTAAATGAATAATTTGGGAAATATTATTGCATTAGATTTTAGAAGTTTGTTGACTTGATAGTAGTTGAATCGATTATCTTGTATGATATTTCAGGCAGGGACGAAGAAATTGGAAAAGCTTACGGATCGTCCTAGACTGTAGTTTGTTTTGAGTGAGTGGAAAACTTACTTTTCTAAAATAAGATTTTTAATTTATAAACTT